>PVLD010003696.1:0-137687 GCA_004027595.1 Dinomys branickii
CTGTCTGACTAAATTTGCATGTCTGTATATGGGTCCATACATCTACAATTCGAAGATATCAATGGATAAAGCAACAACTACTGTTGAGACCATATCACCTTGTCTATAGATTAGTTGTGATTGTACTATTTTCTATGATAATGGGTGTCTGTTTGTCAATATGTTTTTGTACTTTTATGTTTCTAAAATAGAAAAAAAAATTAAATGATAGCAGAGTCCTACAACACTCTTGAAAGAGAAGAAAAATAAATTCTCTTCTGCATGTGCTCCCAGGACAAAGGATAGCACCACCGTGGGCCATCAGTTTCCACTGAGACTTTCAATACTCTAAGGGAAAAAGGTGTCTTAAGAAAGAAGGCAAAGAGATTTGTAGTGCACTTTTACTCTGTAAACAATGTGACACAAAGACAGATGATGAAAATTTGAATATTCTAGTGGTCACTAGAAGCTCCACTAAATTGGCTGAGCAATTCCAAACCCTCAGGTGTGGAAGACCCACCCCAGGGCAGCTTGTCTGGAAGATATAAAGGGGGAACGAGGAAGGGCGGAGCTGCTTCTGTTCTTTGGAGGAGCCCCAGTCTTCACCTTCAGCTTGGGCATCATCCCCTGGCTTCCAGCGCAGACTCTTCAGCTTCTGGCACAGAGCCTTCAGTCTTCCAGCATAGACTCTTCAGCCTTCCATCACAGACCCATCGGCCTTCTGACAGGGTCTCGCATGGACCCTGCAGTGAGCTCCAGACCTTAAATCCTCTTGTCTCCAGTGTGCAGATACCTGCACATCCAACTCTGTGGGAGGCCACTGTAAGCCACTCTTGTATCATATATTTGTATAACTTGTATGTATCTTTCTCTAGTATACACTGACTAATACACTGCACCTCAGTTTTCTAGCTGCAGGAGATGGAGGAGAAGGAGGAAGACGGAGTGAGCATGGGGAGAGGAAGGGGAAAGAAAGGAGCATTATGGGAAGGAAGAGGGTTGAATGCTATGAGGATGAATGTGTGTACCAGCATGGACTAGAACCTGGCACTTTTTAAGAGCTATATTAATGTTAACTATTACAATTTATGTTAACACTGAAATGCTTTACTTATTTATTTTTGGTACTGGTAATCAAACTTAGGACCTTGCGCTTGCCAGGCAGGCGCTTGTGCCACTGAGTTATATCCCTGGCCTGCACTTCTAATATAGAATTTAGCAGTCAATTTGTTTCTGTTTGCTGTCCCAGAATTAAAAAAAAAATTGTAAGATGGTCATTTGAGAATAGAAGGCATATTTTAAGCATTGTTTGCAATTCCTAGGCATGCTGAACACATGGAAGTACTAAAATACGTACAGATTTGTTGCCTGCTATTATATCTCATGGAGAGAGTGCTGCTGTGTTTTGAAGTAACATGACTCTTACCTTTCCTTTTCCTACCTTCTTGTTCAGATCAGTCCAGTTATATTTGTAAAACATCTGTAATGCATCAAGACAATCTACAGGAAAGAAGGTTAGGGAAGTAGTTTGATAATAGTAGTGGATGTGATGTTTCAATTCATTCATTAGTTAAACTATCATTTTTCTTAAGAGCAAACTAAAAGATGATAGAAACAGGGAGATAAACATCATGGGATGGGAAGGGGATCTGGGGATGGAGGAAGATGGGAAGGAGGAGAGGGGAAAAGAAAGGAAATTAAGATGTCATAAATTTATACCAGTTCTCTACAATAATTTTATTATGTATTTTACACATACACTACAGTCATGTATTGCATAACAGTGTTTTGGCCAATGACTGACTACTTAGATACATATATGACAGTACTCCCATAAGATTATAATGTAGAGGAAAAGTTCCTGTTACCTAGTCACATTTTAGCTGCTGGTTATGCACTTGTATGTTGATACCAGTGCTACCACTCGTATAAAAAGGGAGAACCTATAATAGTATACAATGCATAATGCTTGATAATAAACAGCCATGTTACTGGGGTTTGTATTTACTGTACTATTGTTAGTTTAGAGTATACCCCTTCTACTTAGTAAGAAATATTTACTATAAAACAGCATGTTGTATTATGCTGGCAGCCACTCTGTACATCTTGTATTTACCTCCCCCATGGTTGCATCCAGAGGTGGTCACCTCCACTGTTGACACAGGCCCTCTAGGCTTGTGGAGGTACACTCTATGATGTTCCCACTAAGAGGAAATTGCCTGAGAACACATGTTTAGAAAGCAGCCTGCTGTTAAGCAATATAGGGCTGTAAATAATGTCAGTATTTATGTAGCACTTCTGCTGTACACCTTTATTATAGGCATTATTTTATGACTAAATCAAAATCTCTTTACATTTTAGGCTTTAGATATTTTTCTGTACAAAATATTTCCTGGAAAATGAGTTTATTTTTACAGTAGAAATGGTTAGGAAAATAAATTTGATTTATAGTTATTCATTTCATAGGCAACTTTCTACCACATTCTACACATGAAGATGCAGTCTTCTAAGTTTAGTTTATTATTTTTCTCTAACTAGTTCTATTGTCCTTTTGTTAGTCTTTTTTCTTGCCCAGGGTCTTTGTAGAACCCTATATCCCTACCCCTCTTTATTTTTATTTTGAGACAGAGTCTTGTTAAGTTGCTGTGTTGCCCAGGCTAGGTTTAAACTTGGAATCCTCTGTCTCAGCCTCCAGTGTGCTGGGACTATAGATGTACTGGTATGTATAGACCTTGTTGGTCTTCACATTTATTGATGGTTGGATTAGTTGAAGTTTATGTGGTAGTGTGGCAATGTGTTGGTCATAGCACTAGAGTTCTGATTCCTCCTAACCTGATCCAGTTATAGAAACTCCTATTGGTTAATATGCATGTGAAGATACAGTTTTCCACACTCCCAAATATGGTGTTTTTTTTTATTGGTAGGTGTTTTTAGCACATATGACTATATTCATTGTGAGGAGCTTGTGCATGTACGTGACATATGTTCTATTTTTTAAAAATCTCTTTCCCTTCCCCTTTTGCCACCTCCCTACGTGTCTTATCTTTTATTTTGCATTTTATTGATATTTTGTGGTATTTCAGCTTATATGTCTGATCTGTTTCACTTAATATTACAGTCTCAAGGCGCATCCATTTTCCTACAAGTGACTCAAGTTTAACCCCTATGGCAGAGTCGTGCTCCACTGCGTATAAATACATTTTCTGTATCTGTTTTGATGACATATGGGCCACTTCCAAGCTGTGACTATTGTGAACTGTGCTGGTGTGAACACAGGTACATTTGTATCACTGTGATATGCTGTCTGTAAATTTTTCAGAATACACCTGGGGGGGAATAACTGAGTCAAATGGAATTTCTAGTAGTGAAGATTGACCGTTCTTTCTGAAGTGAGATGGAATCTGTTTTGTACTATTTCGCATTTCTTGAATGGCCAGTGATGTTGAACATTTTTTTCATGTATTTATTAGCTGTTTTTACTTTTTCATCAAGAAATGCGTTTATTTCGGGTCCCTATCTTTTTGAGGGGCATACTGGGACTTGAACTCGGGACTCATGCTTGCCAGGCAGGAACTGTGCCACTGAGCTGAATTCCTGGCCCCAAGATCCGCATCTTTGCATTGGATGTTTTAATTTGGGGGCCTAACTTTTTGAGTTCTTCATATATTCTAGACATTAGTCCTTTGTCTGAGGAGTAGCTGGAAATTTTTTTTCCCCATTCTGTAGATTGTCTCTTCACTGTTGGTGTTTTCCTTTGCTGCCAAGACATTTTTTAGTATGATATAATCTCATTTGTTGATTCTTGATATTACTTCTTGTGCAACTGGGTTCTGTTCAGAAAGTCCTTCCCTAAGACTGTGTCTTCAAGAATTTTACCTATTTTATCTTCCAGCGGATTGTACTTCTGTTGTATTATTTAGGTCTCTGCCGCATTTTGACTTTAGTGTAGTGTATGGTGAGAGATACAGGCCTAGGTTCAGTCCTTGGCATGCGTTTACAGGGGTATTACTAGGTCATATATCAGGTTACTGGGTAATATTAGGAGAAAGGGCCAGGCCATTTCCACAGGGGCTATACTGTTTCTGCATTCACTCTAGCAAGGGCTCGGTCTTAGTCACTTTCCTTGTTGCCGGGACAAAATACCAGACATACACAACTTAAAGAAGAGATAGAGTGTTTTGGTTGAGGCTTCACTCCGTAGTCTCTGGGCTCCAAAGCAGGATAGTATGGTAGACTGGCATGGCAGAGAAGGATTGCTCACAGCATGGCGGCAGAGAGCAGTGAGAGGGTGAATGGAGGGTGGGACTAACTCACTGATGTTAGCTTGCCCGTGTGATCCAGTCACCTCCCTAAATCCCCACCTATGAGCAAATGAGGCTTTAGAGGACATCTAGCTATAAACCGTGTGTGAGTTCCGGTAGTTCCACATCCTTGCCAGCATTTGGTATGTTAGTGATAGTTGTAGTAGCAGATCTTTGTGAGTTTAATTTGCATTTACTTATCGGTAATGGTATGGAAAATATTTTCATGTGCTTATGTGCCACCTTTGTATCCTCTACTGAAGTGTCTCTTTAAGTCTTGCTTATTTTTTTAAATTGAGATGTTTGTGTTCTGTGGACTTTGGGAAAAAGTCCTTTGTTGTATATGTGGTTTGCTGATGAGTTTGCCCGGTCTACCTTGTCATTTCTGAGTGCACTGAGAAGAATGTCTCTCCTCTGTTCATGAGTAGAGGATTCTGTGTACATCTGTTAGGCCTACTGTACTTGGTATGTAGTGTTTCTCAAATTTCCTATTTTTTTATTCTCTTTAGTTTGTTAACTTTATTTATTTATTTATTTATTTATTTTTTGCGGTACTGGGGATAGAACTCAGGGCCCTGCGCTTGCTAGGCAGGCGCTTATTCCACTGAGCTATATCCCCAGCCCCTAGTTTGTTGACATTATTGAAAGTAAGGTGCTGAAGTCTCTAACTAGTATTGTGGGTCTGTGTGTATCTCTGGTCAATTACGTCAGTGCTTGCTTCATGTATTTTGGAGCTTTCTTAAGTTTGCATATGTTTAAAATTGACACACATTTATGATGGATGAACATATCATATCTTCTCTCTGTATAACAATATTTGAGTTATAATAATACCAAGTTTTATTGGTGATATTGGTATTGGCATCCTAGCTTTTTCATGCATGTTAATCTCTGTTGAATTTTCTTTTTTTATATTTTCATTTTGATATAGAAGTTTTCATATGATAAATGAAATATGTGGTTTTAATTGGTGATTCATCACCTATGTCCTATTAAAAACAAGCTATTTAAGGAACAGAATTTTCAATAACAATAAATAAGACAAGTACCTCAAGTAATTTGTGTCATTATTATGGTAATGTTTAGCTCCAGAATTCTTCTACAGACAAAACAAAAAAGTAAAACAAATATGTTTTCTCATTCTCATTACCTAACTTTTAAAAATAATAGACCTTATTTTTTAAAACAGTTTTGGGAAAGCCCAGGGATTTTCTCCATGTGCCTTGTTTTGTCTTCCCAGGCTCTCCCTTTATCAGTATCTTCCACTGGAATGGTGCATTGGTTACAGCTGCTGAACTTAAATACTTTGCTGTCATTTGAGCATGTCTTCAAGGGGTTCGTACGTGGGACTCCGTGTCTCCAGTGTGGCAGAACTGAGAGGTAGTGGAACCTTTAAGAGAAGAAGTCTGTGTCACTGGGAGCACTGCTCTTAGAAGGGATTAATGAAGTTTTTGTCAGAGTACGATTACTTCTTGCAAGAACAAGTTACTAAAGAAAGAGCAAACCTGGCCCCTAAATCCCCCTTACGTTCTGTCTTGCCATGTAACTGGTCTCTCCTTTTTGTCTGGTATCCATCCATGATGCCCTCTTTCAGGTTGTCATCTAAGCAAAAGGCCATAGCCAGAAGGCCTTTGCCAGAGCCCATGCTGATAGAGCCGCCTCCTTTGTTCTTTCATCTCCATAACTGTGAGCTAAGTAAACATGTTTCCTTTATATAGTTACCAGTCTCAGGCATTCAGTTAGAGCAACAGAAAACACTAAGCAGTTGCCACTTAAGAGTTACCATAGTTTATAGTAGAGCTCCCTCTTGGTGGTGTGCTTTCTGTGAGTCTGGAGAAAAGCATAATGACTTGTGTCTTCCACCATTACAGTATCATGTAGAACATTTTCCTTGCTCTAAAATTCCTGTGTGCTCTGGATTTTTATTCTCTCTAGCCTGAAACTCACGGAGAACACTGGTCTTTCTGCTCTTTCCAAGGTTTCACCTTTTCCAGAATATGATATCATATAGTGTGCAGCCTTTTAGCTTGATTCCTTTTATTTATTCATATGCAGTTACATTTCCTCCATATCTTTTCATAACTTGATGGCTTATTTATTTTTTGATGAATAATATTCTGCTGTCTGGCTGTGCCACAGTTTATTTGTTCACCTATAGAAGGATATCTTGGTTGCTTCCAAGTTTTGAAAATAATGATTAAAGCTGCTGTAAATAGCTGTGCAGAGTTTTTTGTGGATGTGTTTTCACCTCCTTTGGATGAACACCAAGGAGTGTGAATGCTGGATTGTATTCTAAGAGTACATTTAGTTTTTTAACCAAACCAAACCAAACCAAACCAAAACCAAAACCAAACTGCTGACTCATCAGTTCACATTCTCAGCAGCAGGTATCAAGGGTTCCTGTGACTCCTCATTCTTGTCAGGATTTGATATTGTTAGTGTTCTGAATTTGACACATTCTAACTTGTGTGCAGCAGTATCTCACTGATGCTTTAATATGCATTTCCTTGATGATGTGTGATGCGGAACATCATTACATTTGCTCATTTCTCATTTTATGTCAGTTTCAATGTGATATCTGCCAAGGTCCTGGGCTTTTTCGTATAATCATGTTATTTATTCTCTTACTGTTGAGCTTTAAGAGTTGTTTGCATATTTTGCTTAGTAATCATTTATCTAAAATAGGCGTTCACATTTTTTTTTCTAGTTTCTGTCTTGTCTTTTTGTTCTGATAGTGCATTTCACAGAGCAGAAATTATTAAGTGTAATGAAATCCAGTTTATTAATTTTTTATTTCATGGATTATGCTTTGGTCCTACAAATAAAATGTCAAAACAAATCCAGGGTCCTCTGGAATTTCTCCTGTGCTATCTTCTGGGAATTTTGTAGTTTTCTGTTCTGCTTTTAGGTTTATGGTCTGTTTTACCTTAGATTTTGTGAATTGTGTAAGTCATGTGTCTGGCTTCATGTTTTTCCTTTGCATGTGGTTGTCTAACTGTTCCAGTATCATTTTTACAAAAGACTAGCTGTGCTTCATTGTATTGCCCTTGTTCCTTGATCAAAGATCCATTGACTATACTTATGCCTGTCTATGGACTTTATATTCTTTTCCATTATATTCATTTCTTTCCCAATAACAAGTCTATCTTGACTACTGTAGCTTACTATATGTCTTGAAGTTGTGTTGTCAGTCTTCTTTTGTTCTTCTCCCTGAGTCTTGTGTTTTCTATTCCAGATGTTTTTACTCTCCATATAAATTTCAAGATCAGTTTGTCAATATTCACAAAATAATTTGCTGAGATTTTCATTTGTACTAGAGATATAGATCAAGAGTGGAAAGAACCTGGTATCTTCATAGTAGTGAATCTTCCTATCCATGAGCATGGTATATCCATCTACTTTAGTCTTTTGATTTTCTTCTATCAGAGTGTTGTAATTTTCCAATATAAATCTTTTACTTTTAAATATTGATACCTAAGTATTTAATTTTTTGATTGCTAGTGTGAAATGTATTTAATTTCAAATTTTATGTACTTACTCCTGGTATATAGAAACAGATGATTGACTTGTATTTTAACCTTATGTCCTATAAGTCTGCTATAATTGCTTTTTTAGTTCCAGGAAATTTTGTTGTGGGCTTCTGTACCTTTTCTATAGAGACATTCATGTCAACTGTGAACAGATGGCTTTGTTTATTCCTTCTTTCCCATATTGCATCTCTGCAGTGACCTCTCTAATCTATTTCTAGAAACTATTTTGTAAACTACTTTTCTAATATAGCAGTCCTTTGTGGTTCATGAAGTTTCTGTAACTTCAAAATTATTCACCTAGTGTGTTAATAAGAATTTCATTGCATATCTAGAGCCAAAAATAGGAACAAAAAAGAAGTAGAGAGGGAGAAAGGGAGGGAAACAAGGAAAAAGGAAAGGAGGAAGGAAGGAAGACAGGAAGAAAGAAATAAAGACAGGTAAAAAGTTCTACCTGTCTTTGCATATGGGTGTGAGTTGGAGCAGTCCATCAGTGCTTAGTGATGGGTCTCTTTTTTTTTTTTTTTCTAACTCTACTTTAGCCTTCACTTCCTGCTTTCATTGAGCCTAAACATTAATTAGAGAAAATGAGAATTTAGGGTTTTCTTGGACTTTTCTTGAGCATGTACTCATTCCTGGGAATGTACCTGGCTGTTTAAATTCCATAGTTCTCTCAATGCTCTAACTCCTGTGAAGACTCTCAACCCAGGTTTCCTTCCCAGAATTTCAGTGTCCTCTGTTTGCTCATCTTTTGCTGTTGGGAGCAGTGGGTTATTCCTATGTCTTGTATATTTTTCAGAATGCCTTTCTGTTAGCCACTTATTTGCTTAATGTCAATCCTTCAGATAGCCCCTAGGCAGGTTGAATGAAAAGCAACCTTAATTCTTTGAGAGTAAAATCAGCTCTGTTCCCTCTAAAATCAGATGCCTAAGTCTCATACTGGGAACAGGGGCTGTCACCTTCAAGACTACTGATCAACCAGAGGGTTGGGGTGGGCAAGGGGAAATAAAAAAGCTACAGGGAGCTTTACTGTATGTAAGCTACCTTTTCTCTTCATTCAGCATTTGCCTGGTTTCTCTAACCATTTGGCTGATTTTCAGAGTTACAACAAAGTGGAACGGGATAGTTTGGATAGTTTGGATAGTTTTTGCTTGGGTCTCTGCTTAGGTGTTTCTGTGGAAGAATATGCCTTTTCAGATCCCTGCATTTCCTGTTTTTCTCCCCTTTTTTTGTCAGTCTAGATGTTTTTGAAATTTGGCCTGGATTAACTTCTGCTTATTATCTTAGGTTTGACGGAATTGCAATGAGGATCACTGTAATTTTCCCTCAAGCACTGCTTACATTATCTAAGAATTGAAAACATTTCATTATTCCAAATAACTTAAGGCCTTTTCAAAACATTTCCTTTGCACAATCCTTTGAACTAGTTTATACCAACCTAGCCATATGTTATAGTCTCAGGGATGGAAAATGTCTTTATTACCAAAATAATGTTGTAGAACCTAGCATGATCCTTGAAAGCTACTAACAGGGTGAGAAAGGCTAAGTGGGATTTTGGGCATATGGGGTGGAAAAACAGACTCAGAATGCTTTTAGATAAACAATGTTGGGATATCTGGGTTTCTACTACTCTAGCACACCTGCCTTAGGCTCTTGCTTTGGACTTGCTCATCTATAAAATGAGGAATTAAGTGATTTCTATGACTTTCTAGGACTTTGGCCTTGTATTAGTTCTTAGGTATAATAAGTTTGTGTATGTTTTTGAACTGTAAAATTACACTAATGTCAACTATACTAATAGTTGACGTTCTCAGAATCTCTATACAAACTGACTTATAAAACTTGGGATTTGGAGAGATTCAATAAAATGATTGTCACTAGTGCTACCTTTTGCAATAATGTTATTTGTTTTATTTATTTAAAGAGGTTCCTGACTTCTCACTATAGTATCATGATATAAATTCTCTTCTTTGACCCCATTCTGATTATGCAACAAGAACTATTTTACACACTTTGGGGAAATTGTTATAATAAACCCAATTCCAGGTATCACTAACTGTTTTTTTGTTCTCTTTGCCACTAGGTGTGATTGAACCCAGTGTGTTGTCCCTTGATCTGCTTCTTTCACTAAAATATTGGGGAATAATGGTCTAAAAAAGATTTTCTTTACCTGTTGCAATTTCTATTTTATAACTAGGGAATAGAATGTTTACATTAAGTAATATATTAGATGCCAAACAAGTTCTAGTCACTTAACAGTTCTTGGTAGGGATATATCAGTAAAGGAAGCAAATACTACATAAAACTTAATCTTGAATACATTAAGTAATTAGCAATAATGAACTAACCAATTAAAAGTGTACAGTGTACTCAAAAGTGAATGATTAGAGTTCTTGCATTAAGGCAAGGGTTCACTTAATTTGGAGGACCAGATAAAAAGATAATAACACATCTGTGTAGTTGTAGCTAGCTTATGGGAATGGAGTATACCAGGGCAGGTGCTATTTTCAATTACAAATTCTAAATTGGATTGTTGCAAGATTTAAAAACATATCTCTGGGTAATCTCTGTTTTATCAAAAAGATGTTTCAACAGCACGTTCATTTTACCTCATCAGAATTGGCAAAAGAGGCTTTCTGGCTCTAGTTTTTATGCTTGCGTTTGTATAGGTTTAGGGATGAGAAGCAGGCTTAGAGCTGGTTAGGTGCCTCTCTACCTTTAGCCTCCAATCCTTTGCATAATGTGGGGCAAACACCAGCTGTCAGGTTTCTGGACTCCCATCAATGACTGCTTTGAGAAATAGTCTTGGTCCTCTCAGAAGACCCATCTTTGAAAATTCACTATTTAACGTCTTGGACTCTAGCTACCTTATAGGTTATGAATTAGATTCAAGATTCTTTTTCAAGAATTTTTGAGGAGAGAAATGTAAGCCAAAGATTTCCTAGTTAAGAAACTTTGAAGACTTCAGTTTGGTTCTTTGACTGAAATCACAAAGAATGGTTCCTTCACGGGAGAGAGTGGGAGAGGGTGACTGCTGGAGAGAGGTGAGCTTATGTGTGAGTATGTGTGTGCATCTGTATCTTCATTAGTATCGTTATTATCGCTGCCAGTTTTTGAGTCACTGTCTATGTATTTTGTACTTATTATTTGTAATTCTAGTGAAAACCAAGAGTTAGATGTGTAGGTCATTTCATAGATTAGAAAATAGGTTAGGAAGGCTGAACAGCTTTCCAGGTCGTCTGGTCTGTTGGTGGCAGTACCAAGATTTCAAATTATTTTATTTCAGAGCACATGTTGTGTACATATGTGTGTATGTGTGTGTGTGTGCTTGCATGTGCATATGTGTTTGTGTATGTGTGTGTATAATTGATATGCACTGCTGGCATAATCACTTAGTTTTTTGGAACAAGAAAGAATATATCTGGCAAACTAACTTCTATTTGAATATTACTCTCTGACTAAAATGACTTGTGTGTTCTGTTCTTCACATTTGAATGGATATGTTGGTGTTGTTGACAGCACTGTGTTCCCTTGATGATGGATTTGCCCAATTCTCTGCATGGGCCATTTGTGAGATGACTTGCTAGTCTGAGAGCATCTCATAGGCCTTTAGTTAAATTGAAGACAAACTGGCCCTGTTGGGGGAATGAACTTGGTCTATTTGATGCTATACAGCTGAGGAATAAGAACTGTGTAACAATAATATAATTTATTCAAGATGTTAAGAAGTACTAGTCTTATCACTTTATGAAGTCTTTTAGGATTGGAGATGTAGCTTAATGTTACAGCACTTGCCTAGCATGTGTGAGTCCCTGGGTTCAATCTTAAGCACCACACCACCACCACATACACAAAACAGTCTTCCATGTTGGGTTCACTATGGCAAATCCTTCTTGTAAGTTTCTACCCAGTACTCCTAATGTCAGAGATAAGGTGAAATTCTTTTGAGGCCCTGCCTGTAACTTGATAAATTCTCCACTCTCTAATCCCCATCCAGAATAGACACTGGCATTCTGAGTTTTCCCCGTATGTATCTTTTGCTTTTAGTGGCCACCCAGAACACGTTTATGCTGCCAGGGAATCACAAATTTGTGTACAGTTTGGGAATCACAAACTTCTTTAGTTATTGGATGTCAGGCAGAGCAAATTCACATGTAAAAGTTGGCCTGGACTCTTCAGTGTAATTGCTTTTCTTGTTATTTGAAGGAAAATGAAATATAATCCACTTGTAAGTTCTTTTAACTGCAGTGTAAGAATGTATGTATTCAAATATTTGAGTACCTCTGGGCACAACACAGAATTTTAGGTTCTGTATATTTGTACGGAAGAGAGCTTACCTCAAGAACCTGCTCTCATGAAGTTGACTGGGAATAGACAAAAAAAAGATGATCACATAAATAATTTACATAGTTTCCTACAGTGTAAGTCTGTATTGTACCACCCCTCCACTGGCTCTAGGCAGGCGCAGCCTCTCTGAGGAAGGCATATCAGAGCTGAAAGGTAAGAAGCGGAAGTGAAGAGAACTTGATGAATATAAGGGATAAACACTTCAGGGCAACCACACGAAGTGCAAAGATGCCTGGAAATTACTCAGGCCGGACTGGGTTTGCAGTATAGCGAGGGTGGCTGAAGTTCGGGCAGGAGGACAGGCGGGGAAACGGTCAGCATATCAATTTAATTGGCCATATGCAGACACCACACTGAGTTAGTGTGCAGCAAAAAGCACTTTCTTAAGTGCTTCTCAGACTCTTCAGACTTTTTTTTTTGTACTGGGAATCAAACTCAGGACCTTGTGCTTGCCAGGCTGGCATTTGTGCTGCTGAGCTATATCCTCAGCCCTTCAAATTCTTCAGACTTAAAAAGAAATGTTTGATCATAAATTGAGGTTAGACCTGGAATATTGCTGGACTATAAGGGTGTGTGCAGGAATATATATATATATATATATATATATATATATATATATATATATTATTGGTTCTTTGGTATAGAGAACCTGTTTAGTAGTTCTTTTCCTCTTGTGAGAGTTGTGCTTATAGTGAGTACTAAAACTTTAATGAGTTGTAGTTTAAGACTAAGAAAAAAATAAGAAAAAAAGAAGACTAAGAATATCATTTTCCTAAAGAAACCATGGTTCTGAGTTCCCAGGTGTACAAGGATCTGTGGCATTACAGCATAATGATGAAGAACTCAGCTCCGGAGGCAAGTTCACCGACTCATTGGCTGTGTGATTTAACCTCGTCCACCTGAGCTTTCTGGTCTGTGCGATGGAGATGCACAGAAGCGTGTGTGTTTAGACTGAGTATATACCATGTAGAGCATAAGGCTGGACACAGGGCGAACCTATGGCTGCAGCTCACACATGCATAGAATTTTGCATACAGTGTGGTGGGTGCTGAAACGGCTTACTTGGAGACTGCATGTTCTTCTGCTTTCTCTTCTGCCATGCTTCTTTTTCTCTTTTCATCTTGTTTCTTCCTCCTTTGCATCTTTGAAACTTGACTGGTGATCAAATAAGCTTTGATCCTTGTTCATCTGCTTGGGATGATACTTACGCTGTGATTTGTCACAACGTTTTGTTTTGTTTCTTTACCCCTGTACTTCCCGAATGAGAATGGAGATATCAGGGCCTTGCCTTCCCTACTCCCCTCACAGTCTTTGCTGTGGGCAGTGGTTCATCCCCTCCCTATCTGAGGGTGAGACGAACAGCTGGGTTGTGTGTGGTCAGATTCTCTGCCTTTTGTGTCCTGTTTCGTAAGGTGTGGGGTTTCCTGGAAAGCAGCAAGTCAGCCCTGTGCCACTCAGTGGGATGCAAGTAGTGGTGGTGGTGTCTGGTTTGCGTTTATGCTTTTAAACTTCTGATGAGGTGCAATATTGATACTTTCCATATTACTGGGAGTTAAAAATACATCGCTTACATTTATTTATCTACACTGCCATATGAAATTAATACCAAGGCCATTTTACTAAATACATATCTATCTTATAAATTAAACTTTCAATGCATTTGATTGCTGGGATATTTATGCTTTGTAATATATGTAAAATCTACATTATAAGAGGAGAAGTGCCACTTTTTAATCATTAAAAGGAAGTCCTGGGTTCCTGAAATACATCTTAATGTGCATTTCAAATTTACTGCCTCTCACTGTGTATAAATATACCGACATGGAGGGATAAGGATAGTACAATGAAAGGAAGTAAGTGTTTCAAAGAACTTCCATTTAGTACAGGTATCTATAATGTTAAAGAAAGAGGGAAGAGGAGGAGAAGGAAATCTTTCCCGAAAGCTGATGTACTGATTCAAGGTTGATTACTACATTGAACAGAAAATGGTCTTCGATTACAATAGTCAATCTAGAGTCACAGCTCAGCCAAGCAACTTAACATGGCACACAAACTTCCGAGCACTATGGAAGTGAAAGGATTAGGTCCAGGTTAGTGGATGGGCCCATAGAAAACAAAAAGAAGAAAAGCAGAAATGCTTCATTTTTCTGTACCACAGTGTAGAACAGTGCAGTATAAGTCAAGGGAACTTGGGGGGGCAGGTTTGTGACTCTTGGACGCTGGGCAGTGATGCTGAGTTTCAGTGCATGGCTTTCTATGCAACCATGATAATAAATAATCAGTACTCTACAGTGTACTGTCTTGCTAAACTATGATGTTTGGTAAATGAGATCAAATGCATTTCTGATTCAAGAGAATTACTCATAAGCATGTTCTAATGGGATGTAACCCTACCATATACTGGGGTGCATTTGTATTATCAAGTATTATATTTTATGAAATGTCATGATGTAGCTTAATAGTAAGTGTATTTGTCTTCTATTCCTCTTTGCTTTATATTTTTCAGAATTATTTTGGCAGTCCTTGGTCTTTTGAATCCATATCCAATTTGGAGCAGATGACCAATGTCTATAGAAAAGAATAAGGTCACCAAGGACTGCATTTTAAATGTGTAGACCATTTTGAGAAGAATAAACATTCTAAGCAGTATTGTGTCTTGTAGTTCATGATCATTGTATATCTCTCCATTTAAGCGTTCTTTAACTTGTATTTGCAGTGTTTTTAGTTTTCAGTGTATTGGTCTTACATTTATGTTACATTTTTTCTACATATCATATTCTTTTTGATGCTATTAATTTTGAACTCATTTTTGTTTTTCATTACCAGTGTAAGGAAAAATAACTGATTCAAACATATTTACAGTATCTGTATGGTTGCCTATTCTATTTTTTGTAGGTTATTTAGGATTTCCTTCTCGAAAAATTACATATGTTTGCTTGCAATAAAGACAGTTTTAATTTTTCCTTTCCAAATGGTATATATTTTTGTGTTAGGTATTTTCTCTTGCATTCTTATAGTAGCTAGAACATTCAGTAAAACATTGAACAGACATGCTGAAAGCAGACATCTTTGCCTTGTATCTAGTCTTTGAAAAAAAGTGTTCAGTTTTTCTATCATGAAGTATGATATTTGCTGTAGATATTTCATAAAGTTCCTTTATTTATTTATTTTTGTCTTTCTGAGACAGGGTCTCACTGTGCAGTTCAGACTGGCCTTGAGTTCACTTTGTAGCCCAGTCTGGCCTCAAACTTGCAATGATCCTCCTGCCTCAGCCTCCCAGGTGCTGGTATTATAGGCATGTGCTGCCATACCTGACATGTTCCTTTTATATGGTTTAGGAAGTTCCCTTTTATTTCTGCTTTGCTGACCATTTGTGTGATGAATGGACATTATATTTTGTCCTGTAACTTTTTCTGTAGGTATTTATATGATCAGAAGGTTTTTGTCATTTATTATTTTAACATGTTACACTATATATATTTTAGGATGGTAAACAAACCTTGCATTCCTAGGGTAAGGCCCTCTGGGTCATGTTGCATACTCCTTTTATATGGTGCTGCATTTGTTTTATTAATATCTGACTAGGACTTTTGTTCTATGTTCGTGGGAGATATTATTTTTTGGTATTAGGTAAAGCTGGCTTCGTGATATGAATTAAGATATGTTCCCTCTATTATTGGAAAGACTGTGAGAAATTGGTTCTATTTTCTTTGTAAATAGTAATGACAATTGACTCGTGAAAGCACATGTTGTTTGTAAAAGGTCCTGGTTCTCACATTTCTGTGTAACCGTTTATCTTCCCTGGGAGTGTCATCCATGGACCTCCCAACTGAGCCTCTGACATTCATCTTTTAATTACTTATTAGTACTCAGTTGTTTTAACATTTTAGCTTTTAAAAGTCAAATCTATGTCATTTGCTCACTTTTTGGTATCCATTGCTGATCTAGAGTGTAATTTCCTCGTGTGCTGTCATGGGACTAAATAGTGGTCTTTGTGTCTTTTCAGGGCAGCCCAAGCTGGATGCTTGTCATGCTCTCTGGGCTGGTATAAAAGCTAGTGGTGACTTCCTAGGGCTTCCCTGAGTCTGTGGTGTGTTTGCTCGGAATCATGCTCATTCTGCCTCCAGAACTCTGGTGGTTGTATAACTCCTGTGTTTTGGGGCTAACGTGTGATTTGGGAAAGTAGAGTTTATGTTTCCTTAGAACAAAACTTTTTTTGATAACTTTGACATCTGTTCACAGACTTTGCTAAGCTGGTGAAGAGTTACAGAGTGATATTCCTCATTATTTCAGTAGGATAATAATAAAAGTAATTCAGCGTTCAAAGGTTCATTAATTTTCTGTTGCCTTCTACCAAAGGACCACCAGTTTGGTGACTTGACACCCACATGTTGTCTTACAGTTCTGTAGACCAACAGTCTGGCCCTTTGTGACTGATTCTGAGACTGAAACCAAGGTGTTGGCCATGCTGAGATCTTACCTGAAGGTTCTGGTGAAAACTGTAATTCCAAATGCATTCTTGTCATTGGTAGAATTCAGGTTGAAAGATTGAGGTCTCCATTTACTTGCTGGTTGCCAGCTCCCTGAGCCTGACTGTGTTTCTTTTTCTTTCTTTCTTTTTTTTTTTTGGTACTAGGAATCGAACTCAGGACCTTGTGCTTTCCAGGCAAGCACTTATGCCACTGTGCTTTATCCCTGGCTTGACTGTGTTTCTTGGCACACGGCTGTCCATCTTCAAATCAGAAAGGGCTCTTCAAATTCTTCTTAGTCTTTGAATTGCAGACTTCGGCTACCAGCCAGAGAAAACTGTTCCTGAAGGCCTCATATGATTAGATTAGGCCCAGTTGGATGATCTCTCTATTTTAAGATAAATTTGAAGTGTAGTGTATCCTAGCATGGGACTAGATTATATCCTCCTCACAGTCCCGGGCATTATGCAGGATGTGGACACCAGGGTAACATTGTGGGAGGAATCTTGGAATTTTGTCACCACAAAAAGTGATTCTGTGTTACCATGTTTGTGGTTTTAAATCTTGATGATATTTATAAAAAGGAGATTGTTTTTAAAGGATTATGGTATAATTCAATTGAAAAAGAATACTCATAGTTATTTTGAATTTTTGAGAATGACTTAAAATCTTTCTAGTAGAACAGTAATATAATTTTCTTTTATGAGTTGAAAAATAATCTAGAACAAAGATGGAAATTCACATTTTTCTGTGTCACATGGGTTGCTATGTTTTCCTAGGAAATCCCATCCATTTGTAAATCTTCAACTGTTATAAATTTGGGTGACTCCTAATTATATCCTTCTACACTTAAAATTTTTATATTAGTATCTTTTAACCTGTACATATTAAATATGTTTATAGTGGGCACTTGGTACCTCTATATTTTTTAAATAATCATTCAAAAATTATTTAGTATATACTCAGATATTTGCACATTCTCTTTTTTTAATACTGAGGATTGAACCTAAGCCTTTTGGATTACATCCTTAAGTCCTGTTTTTCCTTTTTATTTTAAGATAAGTTCTTGCTAAGTTGCTGAGTTTTCCAGGCTAAGCTCAAATTTGAGACCCTCCTGCTTCAGCCTCCCAGATTACTGGAATTATAGGCAGTGCTACCAGGCCTGACTAGAAATTTGCATATGTTATGACTGTATGGGGTAAGCACTATTATTGGGCCTATCTTTTGTTATGAAGACAGTGAAGCTTAGAGAATTAAGTGGCTTTCCCGAGAGAAATAGCCTGTGTTTAGGTATGAATCGGGTGACTCCCAGTCCTGACTCTACGTAGATTTGGAAGTGGGTTTAGATGTAGAAATGGAACACTGAATCCTTTACCTGGCATAACCTGTCTCCATTTCCGTCTTCCCTGGGATCTTTGTGGTTGTTTGAGTCATAGAAAGGGTAAGTTTTTGTGGGTTTAAGCTTACTGTCAATAGACCTTCTAAAAATTCATTTTTTTCCAACTGTATTTTATAAATTTGAGGAGCTTGAATTTATAGTTAGATTTCTCTGTTTAAAAGATAATTTTCATTGATGTCTTCAGCTAAGGGAAAGAATATAATTTTACTTTGATTTAGAAATACAGTAGTATGAGATTTATCTTCTGAAAAATAAAAATTATGAACATTATAAAATGAAAAATGAAAATTATAAATAATTGTGAAATTATTTAGGTGATATATATGAGGCAAGGATACTTATTATAAGGCATTTGTATTGTTCCCTGATTTTCCTCCTTGGTTATAGAGAATAGTATCAGTGTTTCTGGAGTTTAAGAAAATCCAAAAGAGCCTCTAATCTATTCATTTGTGTTATAACATTAGAGCTGCTTTAATGATAATGAAACCATTTATATATTATGTGAAAATCTCTGTTTCCTCTATGTAAAAAGAATACATCTTTAAAGTAAAAAAGAAATGGAAATTAGAGCCCTTATTTGATGAATGGTTAGAGAAAATGCTTAGTAAAGCTTTATAGTGCTAAGCTTTTGTATGATAAAATGTGTCATACAATACCCAGGGGCATATTTGCTGATACGGTACAGTTATAGATAGATTGAGGGCTATCAAATTAGGATATCCAAAGTGTAAAGATAGTCATTTCCCATTGAACACTGGATATAAGCTAGTATTTGGGGCAAAAATAGGCAAGTGGAGTTACAAGTGAGAGAAAGGAAAGGTTCTCATGAGGTGCGCATAGTGACAGGGTTTGGGCTGGAGCAGCAGTCTACTGAGGAGACCCCTTACTCCAGTTCTTGGTGAAAACATGGGATTGCTGATCTGCATTCTTATAAAAACTGGGTGCGTTTTTCTGGCCAACACCTCCATACCATCCCATTCTCAGGCTTCTGTGAAATCACACAAGACAAAGAATTACTGTACTCATTGATTTGCTTAGTGAAGATGGGCCCCAAGTTGGGACTCCAAACTTAGTCCTCAAGTTTGGTAGTCTGCTAGGAGTACTCACACAATTTGGCAAATGGTTGTGCTCATGGCTAAGATTTATTATGGCAAAAGAATACAACAGCATGATCAGCAAAAGGAAAAAGTGCAGTGCGAGAGGTCCAGGTCAGATTTGGTACAATCTTCCCAAGAGTCTGTGCCTACTGAAGTCATGAAGGATGTGCTCAATTTGTGTAGGAAGGACACATGACAACAGATGAAAAGTGTGTCTATCAGGGAAGCATGTTAGAGCCTGAGTACCCAGGCTTCTTGTAGGGCGCTGGTCATGTAGGTACCGTCTGCCTGGCAAGATTCAAAATTTCAGATACTTACAGAAAAGCAGGCGTTGATGGGCCACATTGTTTGCGCTGTGACCTGCCTGTTAGGTAACTGTGGACTGGACCAGTACACTTCCTGAGATAGCTCCCTATATGCCAGCCAAGGACCGTTTTGCAGGCAGCTTACACTCAGGCCTGCTAGGTTAATGCTTTTCTGCAGAGCCGGGTCATGTGCTCCATGTGCTGTGATCAATAATAGATCAGTTATTGACTTCGTGAAATTTATAGTCTCATTGGAGAGGCTGAATATTAATAACTGCCTACAAAATAAATAGGCGTTTTCAACCTCTGATGAGTGACTTGACAGATAAAAGCAGGGAATAATGCAAGCATAGTCCAGCAGGGCAGTCAGTGTAGTTTGTGCTTAGTGAAAGGCTTTCTGCTGAAGTTGCTTTTAAGTTGGCCATACTTCTCCTTTAGCCAGGCATCCAGGCTGGTCTCCTCACTGGGCTGCTGTGAGTAATGCCATGATAAACACAGGTTTGCAGGTATTTTTCACTTTCTGACTTTGATTTCTTGGGGTATATACTCAGGAATTGTACAGCTGGGTCATACGATGTTCTATTTTCGGTTTTTTGAGAAACTGCCATACTGTTTTCTACTGCAACTATATTAATTTACATTTCTTCTAACATTGTGTAGTGGTTCCTTTTTCCCAACATCCTCCGCAGCATTTGTTATTTTTTTGTTTACTTCACAGCAGCCATTTTGACTAGAATAGGATGGATTCTGAATGTAGTTTTGATTTGCATTTGTCTAATGGCTCAAGCATTTCTTCATGTATTTACTGACTGTTTATTCTTCTGTTAAGAAATGTCTGTTCAGCTCATTTGCCCATTTATTGATTGATCTGCTTACTCTTTTGGTGTTAATTTTCTAAGTTCTTTATCTATTCAGGGTTTTTATGTTCTGAAGAATAGAAGGCAAAGACTTTCTCCCACTTTGTAGTTTGTCTCTTCATTACGTTGTTTGTTTCCTTTGCTATAGAGAAGCTCTTAAATTCAAGGTAATCTAACTTGTGTATTCTCCCTATCATTTCCTGAGCTAATAGAGGCCTGTACAGGAAATGATCGCTTATAAAAATATGATGAATTGTTTCCCCTATGTTTTCCTCTAGTAATTTCAATTTCAGGACTTGTACTAAAGCCTTGATCCATTTTGACTTATTTTCTTTCTTTTTTTGGAATGGTTTTAGGAATGAATCTGGTACTTCACAGCGAGCTAGATCCTTAGGCTTTTTTTTCTTTTAATTTTGAGACAGCTTCTTGTTAAATAATTGAATTATGAACTCACTGAACTCAAAATTATAACCCTCCTGCCTCAGGCTTCCAGAATGCTGATACTACAGGAAGGGCTACCATGCCTGGCCTGAGTTGATTTTTATACAGAGTAAGACATATGATACCTAGTTTCAGGGGAAAATCCAGTGCTCCCAATACCATTTGTTGAACAGGCTGTCTTTCCTTGAGTATGTGATTTTTTTTTTCATCAGGAATCAGATGGTTGTAGATATATAGGTTTATTCTGGGGTCATCTCTTCTACGTCACTGGTGTACATGTCCATTTTTATGTCAACACCATGCTGCTTTTGTTATAGTTTCTCTATGGTGTAATCAGGAATTATGAGGCCTCCAGCATTATTCAGTTTTGCTCAGGATTGCTGTGGCTGTTCAGGGTCTTCTGAGCTTCTATGTGAATGTTAAGACTTTTTAGAGTTCAGTGAAAACATGTTATTAATATTTTGATGGAAGTTACATTGAGTATAGATACCTTCGCATGGTATGACCATTTTAACACTAGCAACTCTCCCAAGCCATGGGAAATCTTTCCATTTCTGGTTATCTTTAATTTTAGTGTCTTCAATATTTTATAACTTTCATTGTAGACATATTTAACTTCCTTGGTTAGATTTATTTCTAAGGTTTATTTTTAATTTTAAAGATAAAAGAATATAAACACAAATAACAAAAACAATAAGGAAATACACAAATTATGAGGAAGATAGTAGGGGATGACAATGAATGCTGTTTTACATAATATCATCTTCATATTTGTTACTCAATTATCTCAAATACGGTGAAGGAAATACACGATTATACAGAAGATAGTAGGGGATTAACAATGGCTGTTGTATTACATAATGTTATCTTCGCATTTCTTAGTTATATATCAGTATAATGCATAAATGATAAAGTAAACAGAATTATAGAACAGATATTGAGGAATTAAAAATAGATGCTGTATTACAAAATGATGTCTGCACTATTGTTACTCAGTTGCACAAATAATGGCACGTTCGATTAATCATACAGTTTTCTCCACCCTCATCTCCATTGTTCTCCCACACAATCAATCGTCTTCCCTCTGACAGTAACTGTACTTTTTGGTTCATTTACTCTCTCGGGCTCTCACATGGGGAAGGCTGCTTCAAATTGTGCTGTAGCTAACATGGGTGCACTCAAATTACAATGGCACTAGGTGGAAAAGCACCCATCCTCAAAGATGGTACATAGGCATTTACACTATGGTCATACCCAGTTGATAAGCCCTCAAGGCCCTCGGGGATCTAGTCTAGTGCACAGGTTCACGCTGCAGACAACCAGGCCCCACCTCAACAAGGTGCTCCCGGGAACCCTGGCCAGTTCATGGTGTCGCCCCCACAGACTACTGGGTTCTGCCTGAATAAGGTGCTCCTGGGGGCCCAGTTGAGTTCTTGGGGTTGCTCCCAAGCACTGCGAGGTTTGGCCCCAGCGAGGTGCTCCCAGGGGCCCATTCAAGTCCTCGGGGTCGCCCCCGGGGTTGCCCCTAAGGACCATTGAGCTCTGCTTCACCCTTATGAGGCGCTCCCGTGGGCCCAGTCGAGACCATGGGGTCACCCCCCCCATGCAGACCTCTGTGCTCTGACCCAACAAGCATTTCCAGAGACCTGGTCTAAGCAATCTCCAGTTCTGCCACTCCCTGTTCCTTATAGCTGGGCACTGGGTGAAATTACGACACTGAGCACAAGTGGCATGAGGTCTCCCTCATGCGTGCTCACTGAGGTAGTCCAGGGTATGTGCTAAGTTTAGTTATTAGTTCTGGGAGAGAACTGGAGGATTTTCTTGGGTCTTCTGTGTGGAGTATGTTGTTGTCTCTTGGACTCCAGGACTGCTGCAGTTCATGTAATTTGTCGCGAGGGGTTCATACAAAGTTCATATATACAAGCTGTGTGGAGTCCCTCTTAGTGACTATATTAGTAGTTTAGGGTGAGTTCTGAAGCCCGTGGACTCATCCTGTTACTGTCAGGAACAGGTGGTGAGTGCGCAGGCCACTGAGACGCAAGGTGCTCAGAGAGGGAGTTCAGGATAGGAGCTGAAGCCTGGTAACTCGGCTCATACTTCCTGCTTGGTGTTGGAGTGAGAAGGGCGTGGGGCTGTGTGAGCCACCTCCATTTGCAGCTCTCTCTCACTATTGTGCTCCAGTTCCCGTTTGTTCTTTGACTGGATCCCTGGGAATCGCTGTGACCCTGGGGCTGCTGCCGATGCTCTCTGCTGGTAGTTTCTCACACAGTGGAGAGGTAGGAGGCCACAGCCATGGGGCAGGTGTAGAGTTGGGTGTGGTGGGCTGTGTACTGCTTGCTTTAACTCCACCTTGCCTCACAGCACTGATTAGAAAGGTCCCTGCAGAGTGGGCATGTTACTTTAATGGCAATTGTAACTTTTCATCCTCACAATGGGTTTGACAACACCTCCCATCCGCTGCTGCCTCTTTTCCGGGCTGTGCCTTCTACACTCTGGCTTCGGCTCAGCCCTTGGAACTCCACTTTCCCCTGGCCAGGCTGGGAGCCTCCCACAAGCACGGGCCTCCAAAGCTGAAGCTGTGAGTGCCGGAATGAGGGAGCGGGCCAAGGGTGTGTATGGAGCAGTGGCTCCCTCCTTCTCTGCCTCCTCTTCCTCTAACTGCACCATGGCGGCCCTCTGAGTTTTTCCTCCAGGAGAGGTCTTGTTTGCTCTTTCTGAGGGCTTCAATTCTCATTTCAGATCCTGCCTGGGTCCAGGAGGCCCACTTCTCTCCCTCTTGTCTCTCTCATGTTGCTATATTCCAGTGTCTAGGTGGCAATCCTCTGGGAGGATCTTTCTCTGCTGCTTACCTGGTCACCATCTTCCTGGAAGACCTCTAAGGTTTTTTCTAAAGACTGTTGTGAATAGATTTGCCTGCTTTCTTTCTCAGGGCATTCACTACTGGTGTATAGGAAAGTCTTATCCATTTTTGTAGCTTCCTACCTATTTTTGTACCCATATTGGCTTTGTACCATGCCACTTTTCTGAATTTCTTTATGGGATCTAGGATTTTTGGTGGCTTCTTTGGTATAAAATCTTGTCATTTGTAAACAGGGATAATTTGACATCATTCTTTCCTGTTTGTGTTCCTTTTATGTTTTTCTCTTGTGTAATTGCTCAGGTAGTTTCCAGTACCGTACTGAATAAGAGCACGTCCATTTTTACATGTCCGTTACATGTCCATTTTCTCATGAGTAGACGCTATTCCTGATTTTTGATGAAATGCTTTCAGTTTCCCCTGGGTAATATGATGTTGAATTTAGGTTAGTATTTAGGTTAGAATTTAGGGTAGTATGATCTTGAATTTAGGTCATACATACTCTTAATTATGTTGAAGTATGAACCTTTCTATAGCAAGTAGAGTCTGGGTTGTTTACTCTGAAGGGATTTTGAAGTTTATCAAAGATTTTTTTTTTTTTTGCATCTGTTGAGATGATTGTGTGATTTTTACCCTTGATTCTATTTATGTGATGTATTACATTTATTGATTTGCAAATATGTAGAAAACAAAAAATAAAACAACCTGAAGAGCACGGGAAAAAAACATTTTACTAGAAAGGTAGATGAACATAGTAGAAGAAACAAAGAATAAAACCTGTTTATTTCAGTAAACCATCAAAGCTTTAAAATGAATAATGGATAGAGAAGAAAACCTAGGGTATTCAAAACAACTAAAAGAAGAACAACACAGTGACGTGAACTAGTACATCTTTCACTAATAGCCTCACTGTCAGTGGTTTAAATTACCCAGTTATAGACAGACAGACAGGACTCCATGACTGAATTAAAATTAACACCCATCTGGTTGCTGTTGTCCATCTCACTTCTAGAAAGATGTCCCAAGTGGAAGAATGGAGAATGGTATTACAATCAGATGGGATCCAAAAGCAAGCAGAAGTATGAAATGTTCTTTAAAAATATGTCACATTTTAAGCCATAAAGAATATCTTAACAAATCCTTAAAAATTCAAATGATTTCCTGCATAGTATCAGCTGATAATGAAATGAAACCAGAAACCAGCAACGGGAATTGCTGAAGATATACGAACATGTGGAGTTGAGCAATACATTTTTTGAAGAGTAATGAACATTGCAAAAATCAAGGGGGAAATTTAAAAATTTCTGACATCAAGTGAACATTAAGGCACAACTTACCAGGACCTATATGACATAGAGAAAGCTGTCATAGAGTGAAATTTATGACCATAGGTACCTACATTTGGAAAACATCTGCAGTAACCTATTGTTGCCTTTTAAAGCCTTAACAAATGAGAAAATTAGTAAACTATCAATCAGCTGCAACATGTCCACTTTAATTGGGTCCTATTTTCAACAACCTTTTTTAAAAATTTGAGAATTAGAAAGAATCTTGGACTACTACTGGATGCTTTATGTTATTAGAATAATTTCTCTATAGAGGTAGTAATAGCAGCGTATTGAGAGATATGTGTTAAAATGTATGAACATACTAAATTTATATCTGATCTTTCTTAAAAGTTATCTGAGAAGTAATGAACAGCATACATATGACACTGGATACAAGCAGATAATTACTGAAGCTCATTGTTTTTCTCTTTGCTTTTATAAATTTTAAATTTAAACACAGATATATGTATGCACACAAAGTCCATATGAAAAAGAAAGTTGAATTTGTAGCTTGCAGACAGCATAAGCCAAAAATGTAGCATAATAATATACTCAATTGTTAGAAGATTATATCACTTATATCAACTCAATGCAACAGGTTTTTTTTTACACATATGAAAATATATGGTCTTTGATGTTAGTATTTGTTATTGCAAAGGAATTACCATACTTGGAAGCAAAAATGGTGCTGATACTTTTGCTGCCACTCTGTAGTTCAGTAATAACATATTGAAGTAGGAGATATTGATGTGGCTTTTACCTGCCTATCAATCTGTTTCTTAAAGTAAATTATGTGCATTCAAATAAAGTTCTTCCTTATCTATCTCTCAGCTTGCTGGCTGAGTTGCTAGCTGTAAAAGTAATTACTTTTATTAAAGTACTCATCAATTTTTTATTATACTTTTGTGGTGTGCATTTTTACACTCATCGGTAAGTTCTATGTGTGATATTGGGTTTTTTAGCCTTTATTTTTCTTAGGTTGTGAGTCCTTCATGCCGTTCTCGGTTGGCACTTGCCAACGATGTTGTGAAAATGAATAAAGTTCATTCAGCTCTCCTTAACTTGGTCTGATCAGTCTGCCAGTATCCTGTGCTTTCCTTCTCTCATGATTTTAAAGCAGTCCCTGCTCATTAGCCTCCCTGCTAGATGCTGAAAATGAAAGTCAGTTTAATTAGTTTTACTGTTTGCTCTGGAGAAATTTTGCATAGATGAAATTAGTTCATTAGAAAAACTGAAATATTTTTAAATGTATGGGGTCATATATGCATGTTACTTCAGAATAGCTGTTAGTCTATCCATGTGATGCTTGTATGGATTATTAGTGACAGGGTTTAAACCATTGGCAGCTCTGAATTTATGTATTTTCTCCTTTACTCCGAGGATCCTTTTGTTTGAGAATAGTGCAGGTTAGGCATTCCTAATCTAAAAATCTGAAATCTGAAATATTTTAAGATCTAACTTGACACCAAAAGTGAAAATTTTCATATTTGACTTCTCATAATGGACTGTATTGAAAATGCAGACACTGAAATATTGTAAAATATTGTTTTTACGCTATAAATGTGTTTAAGGTATATATGAAACCTGGATTTCTTTAGACATGAGTGTTGTTCCCAACATGTCTCATTATGTATGTGCAAATATAGCAAAAGCTGAAAAAATCTGAAA
The DNA here is from genome assembly GCA_004027595.1 of Dinomys branickii. Taxonomy (NCBI): domain Eukaryota; kingdom Metazoa; phylum Chordata; class Mammalia; order Rodentia; family Dinomyidae; genus Dinomys; species Dinomys branickii. Next base: position 26,576 of record PVLD010003696.1, read on the forward strand.
TCTGAACAACATCTGGTCCCAAACAATTTGGATAAAGGATACTGTGCCTAAATTAGAAACCATGCTCTGCATACTGCATGTGCTTCTTGATATTTGGATACTGTTGCTTCTACGTCCTCTCAACATACAATATGTATAGTAACTTGACTATCTATCTATCTATCTATCTATCTATCTACCTATCTCCTAATATTTCTTAGATTAAAAGTACCCATGTCTGTATTAAGTTAGACATGAGTTCATATTGGGAACTCTAACCCTCATCCATTGCTACATGAATCAGTCACAACTTTTGCATTGGCTTATCAGTATCATTCCACTCTATCACTGAGAAATCTTGTTATTAACATTTACCATCTATTTATGTAATTGTGCAATTCCACTATGCTTGTATAACAGTGTCAGAATTATTAACTCTACCCCTATTGTTTGACAACTTTATCAACTAGAGTATAAAGCTTATGTAAATCTTCTTTCATTTGGTTTTGTAGATTTCACTTATTTCCAAAATAATATAGGTAAACAACTTATCCCCCTAAGATTTTTAAAAAATTTATAATAGATTGTGTGTGTGTGTGTGTGTGTGTGTGTGTGTGTATATATATATATAATTTTAACTTTCAAGTATGACATTCAGAAGTTTTTAAATTTGTATGCTTTAAGTTTACTTTCATGCTGTACACTTTTGTGGGTTTTGCCAAGTGCACAGTGTCATTATTCAGCGTTACAGTATTATACATAATAGTTTTGCCACCCCAAGATCTCCTGTGCTTCTCATTTCAACTTTCTCCCTCCTTCTTGGCCCCTGGCAAGTACTCATCTTCCTACTGTTGACTGTTTTATAGAATGTTGTATAGTTAGAATTATATAATGTGTGGTCTTTTCAGCTGCTTATTTTTTCTTAATAATATGTGTTTAAGACATACTCATGTGTGGTTCATTGATAGAGTGCTTGCCTAATGTGCATGAGGCCCTGCGTTCCATCTCTACCTCTCTTGTAGTCAGAGTTTACAAGGGAATGGATTTAATACAGGACACAGAATTTATAGGACTACTTTATAATATTCATGCAAAAAGTCAAATGCAGAAAAGTGCAAGAGATATATCTATGCACTAGAGATCCAAAGAATCCAGTTGAGGGCCTGGATCCCATGGCAATGTCCTGCACGAGTCCAGCTGAAGACCTAGAGATGGCAGCATCCTCTCTGAGCCCAGCTGGAGGCTTAGAGCCCACAACCGTGTCTCATGCAAATCCGTATCAAAGATCTACCCTGGGAAGGCCCAAAGGTCAATGGTAGAAGCTAGAAAGTTTGTGTCAGCAGGCTGAGAGATCTGCACTGGAGCCAGGAAGTGATGCTCAAGGTAAGGACCAGAGCTACCCCCCAAAAGAAATGCAGCCGTCCTCAGCGACAGCATGGCCCCAAGCTCCTCTGAGGATGAGAACAGCTGAGTTCGTATCAGGAAAAGCAGCGTGACAAACTTCTCCAGTAGAATAAACAGCGCCATCTTCCCCTCCAGTTCTGCTTTAATACTGTTTGCAGCAATCCTCAGTTGGGCCTTCCACACCCAGAACCGCAATGATTCAGTTCAGCTGGGTGTTGCAAGTTGACCATTAGTTAATCCATCACAAACTCAAAATAAAAAACAAAACAAAACCCAAAGCTCATCCAAGTCTTTTCATGGATTATTAGCACATTTATTTTTATTACTAAATAATATTTAGTTATATAGCTATATTACTGTTTGTCTATATAGTGGCTTATAGAAGGGCCGTTTGGATGAGTCTAGATTTGGGATGATTATGAATAAAGCTACCCTTAAGCATTTATCATATGGACATTACTTTTCATGTCATTTTGGTAAATACCAAGTATCATAAAGTATTGTGTGATTGGTGGGTCACACAGAAGGAATACAGGCAACTGGGTAATGAACTGCAAACTTGGCTTCCAAAGCAGCTGTACCATTTTGCATTACTAGCAACAACTGAGAGTTGTTTTTGCTTTACATTCATGCCAACAACTTATACTATCTGTGTTTTGGACTTTAGCCATTGTAGTAAGTGTGTAGTTGAATCTCACTTTTGTTTTAATGTCAATTCACTAATGACAAGTATCTTTTCATGTTTATTTTCCATGTCTATATTTTCTTTGGTGAAGTATGTGTTCACATCTTTGGCCCATTTTTTGTTTTCTGTTTGAATTTTAAGCATTCGCTGTATGTGTCGAGTGCAAGTCCTTTGTGTGATACACGCTATAATTTAGCTAATAAAACCTATGATATTGTGTTGAAATGAAATGGGATGTCAAGGAGGGATGAGTCAGTTATGACTTTATATTTACAACCCGGATTTCTGGATAATCATAGAGAAATGTAATAGTGAAAGGAAAATTGAGTGTTAAAATCTTGGAGAGGAAGAGTCCTTTAACTTTGAGTCTCATGTCTGATCTTGAGGTGATAAAAGACTATCCAAGTCCTGGAGATAAAATATGCTGAGATTCTAGTTTCAAATTTGATGTCATTATTATGGATTGTTGACCAGAAAGCAGAAATGAGGAACAATTAGAAAGTTAGATAGGAACTGTAAGGCCATATTTTAATAACTCAGGTGTGAAATGTGTTCCACTGTGTAAGACATAATGACAAGAATTCGAAATTTTGTTGTCTTATTAAAGCTCAGGCCTGCTGTTGGCTTACTTCGACATCCTGTGCTTTTTGTATCTAGGACCCAATGGCTTTCTCAGACAAGCTCATTCTTTCTTTAATAAATCTCTTGTCTTTAGCATTTTGTGGAATTTCTCAAGTTGCCTCTTATACCACCAGAATTCTTCTGCCCTGGGTACATACTTATAAGTGCTATTTTTCTTTTCCCTAATACATATACAGGATATGTGTATGCTGAAATTGATTCAATACTAATTTTATTGAAATAAATCATTTGTCTTCTCATTTATACTGTTCTGTTGTAGAATCCTAGCAATTGTGACTTTAGTTTCTAGCAGAATTAATGAACACATATGAATTCAGTGCTTTGACCGTTCAGAAAAACATACAGCGTAGTGTCGAGAGCCATAAAGTTTTGCTTCCTTTTATATGTCACAAAGTACGATTTTCTGTTGCCTTTACCATCTAATCACCCCTACAGATGGTAATTTATTGAAGTCATTTAGAGAAGGTACAGTAATAAAAGTAACTGTCATCACTGAGAAAATTACATCTCCTTTGTGTTCAGTATTTTTAATTTGAAAACAATGTTATACGTTCAGTATGATAACATGTAAAATTACTTTGAAAATCTTATGTATATTTAACAGCTATTATTAGACTGACCATTATTTTAGGGGAACTGACCATATAAATAGAATAACAATAAACAAATGCCCAGGTTATTCTGATCTGAACATTCATTATACTGTTTGGGTTAGTGGCCCTGAGAAAAAGGAATTATTTGTGTTTTAAGGCAAGAAAATATAAGAATTACTTCATTTATTCATTAGACATTTTTTAGTACCTCTGACGGCCCGGTGTTGTGTTCTGTTCACTTCTGCTGTTCAAGCATGGTGATAACATTAGCCAGTGCATTTCCCACCCTGACGCTTTCAGCAGTAATACATGGATATCTTTTTGACCACTTGCTTTTGGTGGTGACCCTATGATAACTACTTACTATCAAACAAGTATTTGTAAGGCACAAAATAGAGCACAACATTGGTTCATACATAGCTCCCAAATGTACTGTTAGAAAACATACGTGTAACGTGATGTGTTGTGTTTACCAGTTGAAATTGCTAAGCTTTTGGTTTTTGACTTCTTTATTTATTATTGCGGTAAAATATAGGTAACAGAAACACTCTTTTAACTATTCCATAGGTACAGTTTGGTGCCACTAGTTATATTCACAGTATCGTGCAACCATGCAAACCTTTGCCCTCATGCCAAACAGAAACTACGTGCTCAGGGGAAACCTCCCCATTCTAGTTCCCTCCAGCAGGTTAGAGGTCACTGGATCTTAGTACAGTGCGCCATGGTGTACACCGGCATGTTCTGTAGATAAATGTATCCTCTCTTTTTGCAGGTTTGACTGATGAAAAGGTGAAGGCATACCTATCTCTTCACCCCCAGGTGTTAGATGAGTTTGTGTCTGAAAGTGTTAGCACAGAGACTGTAGAGAAATGGCTGAAGAGGAAAAACAACAAACTTGAAGGTAAGATCTTACTCAGATTGATTTGGGACTAATTTTAAACAACTTTTTCTGGCTCATAGTGAAAGAACCACTTTTTTTTTTTTTTTGCGGTACTGGGAATCAAACTCAGGACCTTGTACTTGCCAGGCAGGCACTTATTCCACTAAACTATATCCCCAGCCCTAAGAACCACATTTAATGCATTCTAGAAAGCAAATTACAAAATAGACACATACTTACATTTGAATTTTTATTCTTTTCAAAAGATTAGAAGTGGAAAAATAAATCTAAAAAATGATCTCTGATGTTAGGAAAAAAACTTGACAAATAATTCTTGACAATTCCACCATATAGAGAAAACACAGAAATCATTATTTTTCATTTTATGATTATATTTGTCACATTGAAGTCACTGCAATGAAGTACTTGGGGCAATTAACTTATAGAAAAGATTTATTAAAGATCTGTCATGCTTCCCCTAAACCACACCATGAGGACCACGCCTTTTTAACACATGGACTTTTGAAACTACTCATACTCCAATCATAGCAATTACTAATAATTATTAGAAAAAATATCTAGTTGTATTGTTACATTTTACAGTAAGTCTTTAAATAAAGTTAATGCTGTGTAGAAAAAGAACTCTTGACTTTTATTTGACTTTTCATTCATGATCATAACATTAGCAGTACATTTCCCATTGTGACACTTTCAGGAGTAATACGTGGATATGTTTTTGCTCTAAACTCTAGAGAAATGTGAAAAAAAGTGACCAGGAGCTGTTTTAAATGTCAGATTCCTACGATTTAAAGCACATTGTACTTTTAATAATATGCAAGGTAGCTTTCTACAGGAGGGTTCTTTTTGCATGATGTGCTCTTAGTCCCTGAAATGGATTTATTTTTTAAATTGATTTTTGCTTTTGCAATTCTGGGTTCAAACCCTGAGACTCACACATCCTAGGCAAATGCTGCACCACTGAACACCATTCCTATCCCTTATAATGCATTCATTTTTAATACCAAAGCTATTATATTTATGTAAAGAGGCTAAAAAAGTTTATGAGGTCAAATAAATTTCCTCTCAAAATGAATAAATGTTATTATATTTTATTTAAATATTATAGTACTACTTAGGGGTTAGTAGACTTATATTTAACCAAAATTATCTCATCATTTTTGTGAATATTTCTATAGTGGCAATTAATTTTATATGTGATTTTGATTATGTGAGAATTATGTTAGAAGCTAGTATATGAAAAATGCAAAAAATAATATTTTAGAAAAAATTTATTAGTATAACAAAGATGCTGTATAGCTCAAATATGATTGATTGTTTTAAAATGTTCTGATTCTAGAAGAACAGATAATTTTCCTCACTCGGGAAGTTTATGTAATTTTCTTACCTGATATTTCTAGGGGAAAAGGCAAATCTTTTAAGAAGAACTTTCACACTGAAATGCACAGCTGTAAAGTCTGTGAATCTGTGTGTATGTGTGTGCGTGGATGTGTGGATTATGGGGGATAGAAGTAAATTAAAGGCAGGTGTTTCCTTCTCGGCACGATCACATTTAATATCACGAACAAACTTGACATTGTGCATTTCTATTACTTCTAAAGTCAGTTTGAAATGTTTAACAGCTTCAAAAGTGTGGCTGAACTTTCCTGAAGGCATGTCTTCAATAATGATGTAAATTTCAATTTGCTGTTTGATGAGGGATAATAATGTAGAAGAAGAATATATGCTAGCAGTGGGATGAGAAATTTAGTCCAAGTCTTAGAAAATGAAAATTTTTACTGATTATTTTTATGTTACTATGAAAGTTAACTATTAAATTTTTGTAAATACTTAAATGTCATTCTCTCTCTCCCAATCTCTATTTTCTCCTTCAAATAATACTTTAAACTATCTAATATATATATAAAATGAAGAGTTAAATGAATATTAATAATAGCCATGTGTACCTGAAACCCTGTTTGTTTAAATTTTCTCAGTTGTTCTCACTTCCTCCCCTCTAAAACCAGAACCAAACCAAAACAAACCAAACCAGTTTCTCCTTAAAAAAGAGACATTTCTGCCCTGACCCTGCAGAGGATGGGAGATGGTTTGAGACTGAATGACAGAAGCTATTGTGATGACCGGGAGTGACCGTCACTTTGCCGTGTTGCGGACAGACATAGGAGTGACCGCAAGGCAGAATGCGTTGGTAGCAAACAGAAGCACATGCAGTTTGTGGTAGAAGTGTATAAAGGAAACCAGTGACGGTGCTGTGCCTTCTGGTAAGGCCCTTGTTAGCTCCTCTCCTGGAAGAGTTTTCCAGACAGTGGATCGTGCGCTGCTCCACGTTCAACAGAGGTCTGTGGTCTGGCTCTTAAGAGCCATATAAAAATAAGATTTTTATTCCCTCCCTCTCTGCTTTTCTTTCTTCCTATTATTTAAATAAATTTCCTATTCCCCTCATCTGTTCCTCATTCTCCCAAGTCCCATTACTAAAGACTATTTGTGGAGAAAATAAACTTAGCTGCAAGGATTCTCAGGTGTGTTTCAGTTTCCATGCGTGGGTGCAGGACCAGAAACTGTGGCCGAGAGAAGGCGCTGCTCTATAGCGTATTAAACATGAGACAGCCTGTCCGGATGCTTCATTTTGTGTCATTTAGAAAAAGAAAATGAAGTAAAGAACACTGTTCTGGAAGCCAGTTTGCACTGTGCTATATTTTTTATCTGTTAACAAATACTAAATTTTATTTTGTAACTACCAATAAATCAGCCCTATATGAAAATGTTCCCCACAGCAGAAATAGAAAATTATGTAAGGATAAATTCTACCTAAAGAAAAATCATATATGGAAATTTGAACTTATAGGCAAATGGAAGGTGTGATTATTTAAAATGTGTAAAACTGTATTTGCTTTTAAAATGGTCAGCCTTCATATTGTTTGGAGTTGGTTTTCAGGATTCATTCAGTACTTCATGGAGTACTTACCATTTGGGTCTCTTAAAAACACTTCAAATTCAGAGAACACCTGACAGATTTCATTTAAACTACAGAGATATTTATAAGGCATCAATACTGTGTGTTCATAGAGAAGTTGTACTCAGCAAGACCTTTCTTGCACTGACCCTTTCATTTGGTTATTGGCTTGTTTTTCTCTTGTTGCTGGGACAAAACACCTGGCACCCAAAATTAAGGAAGGAAAAGCTCATTTAGCTCGCAGTTTATGGAACTTAGAGTCCATCCTCAGCTGTCTGGAAGACTGGGTGGCACCTGGCAGAGAGCAATAGCTCATGGCCAGAAAACAGCGAAAGCAACAAGAGCAGGCCTCTCTCCCTCCCTTATATTATATGCAGGCTGCCTGCCCCGGGGCCAGTGTAGCACCCCACCCACAATCCCAGCATTAGACCATGAATCAGTCAAAACCTAGAGGCCCGCCCCGTGACTGCATGAGACTCTGGGGGACATGCCGACACAAACGAAGGCAGTTACGTTAGTGAAAGTTCGGTTATAGTTACGTTCACGTGCAGATGTTGAAACTGTGCCAAGAGAGATGAAAGCAGTATTGGGTGTCAAGCATGTCTGTTCTTGGTCGAATTATCAGACAATAAGTGTAACAGAAACCTGGTGACATCAGCTGTGTGTATTATGGTTGTTTTTCACCCCTGCCCTTAACAAATACACTTGATAAACAGCGGGGGACTTTGTAACATTTTTGATGAATGACTAGCTGAATGATGAATGAACTAAGTAGCACAAGATTTTAAACCTACCAGGGAACTAGGATTATAATTGCCATTACACTTAGTTATCAGGCTGTGCTGAAACCAGATACTTTTATGTTTATCTAATCGCTCCCATACTCACTTTAAATCTTCTTGAGTGGGGCTTGCTTGCTCAGACCTGTAATGCCAGCTCTCTAGAAGTCCTAGGTGGGAGGGTTTTCAATTTGAGCCAGCCTGGGGAATTTAGCAGCTTAGTGAGATCCTGTTTCAAATGTAAAAAAAAATTTTTAAAAGGCTGGGGATGTAGGTCAGAGGAAAGGCCCTTAGGTTCAATCCCTAGTATCAGGGGAAAACAAAACTTCTGCGGGGAAAGAATTATAAACTGTAGATGTCCTCGATCTGAAACACTAGGAACCAGAATGTTTTCAGATGTCAGAGTTTGAAGGAAGTTTCAGACTTTGGAGAGTTTTGAGCTTTGAATGTTGGGATTGGGCATGTTCACCTGTGTATATTTTTAAATCCGTCAGGGCACCTTGTGTTATCATTCGTTCAGCACACTTGTTAGGCAGCCACTGTTTGGATAATGGGATTATTCAAGTTTTAAGGAATTCACAGTCCAGTAAATAGAAGAGTTGGCACTAACTGCTTTCTTCTAGGTAGTCTGATATTGGGGCTAAGCATAGGCCACATTTGTAGTTTCTGAGACAGGGGAGTCTGGGGAAAAGAGGGAGGAACCTGCTATGAGTCGGAGGGGTTTGGGGAAAGATGCACTCAGCCACACGTCCTCAAAGGTTTGGATTTCAGTATCCTCTGTTATTAGTCTTTGCAGCTATATTTTATTGCTTTCGTACTATTTTCAATCTAAATGTATGAAATTTTATCTACAGTTGAGAAACAAATTGCCTTTTAAAATTGACCTCTGATCCTAAATTCCAAACAGCCCACTTTTTTTCAGTTTTGATGTTTTTGTTGAGGTGATATAAACTTTTAATTTTAGACAGTCTTTGTAATAGAGATTTTCATTCCACTGTTTTTGAAGAAAGGTAAAACAATTTTATAACAGAATAACAGGAGAATAACAATAGCTAATACACTGCATATCATCGTCTTTAAAGTAGTTACTCAGAGTATAAGATAATGGGCATAAACATTTCTCCAATCTATATTAGCATGAACCTTCCTTTCCACTGAACTAAGAGATACTAGCAAATGTGCCTTTTTCTACCTTTTCCCTTCCTTCTTTTCCTCTTTCCCCCATCCTAGGTCCCTTTTCTTTTTAAACATTTTCTTCCCATTTCAAAATATCTAGTCTACATTTTAGACCTTATTTACTCTCAGTTTCTCACACCAGGGAGACAATACCATGTTTACACATGTGAGTCTGATTTATTTCACTTAGGAGTATGGTGTCAAGTTGTATCCATTTACCTATAAAAGTATCAAGTTTGTCCTTCTTTATGGCTGAGTAATATTCCATTGTACAAAAATACCACATCTTTTTTATCCATTCCTCAGCTGATGGGCATTTGGATTGTTTCCAAGATTTAGCTATTAAAAATTTCACTGCTATAAACATGGGTGCACATATATCACTATGGTATGATATTTTTAACTCTAGGAAGACACCCAGAAAGGGCAAAGCTGGGTTGAATGGAACTTCTAATCCTAGATTTTAAAGAAATTTCCACACTGATTTCCACAGTGGTTACACCAGTCTACACTCCTACCAGCAGTAGAAAAGTGTTCCTTTTTTCCGCAACACCTCCAGCATTTGTTATTGGTTGATTTTTTGATGATAGCCATTCTTTCTGGGGTGAGATGGAATCTCAGTGTTGTTTTAATTTGCATCTCTCAAATTACCAATGATGTTGAACATTTTTTCATATAGTTATTTGCCATTTTTATTTCTTTACCTAAGAAGTCTATATTCATCTCAGATGCTGATTTTTGGAATAGGTCTTTGAATTTAGGGGGTCTGATGCTGTTTAATTCTCTATATGTTGTAGATAGAAGTCCTTTGTTTGAGGGACAGTTAGCTAAATTTTTTTCCTACTCTGTGGGTTGTCTTTTCACTCTGTTGGTGATTTCTTTTGATGTGCAAAAGCCTTTTAGTAAGATGAGATCCAAGTGGCTGATTCTTCAAAGTATTTCCTGTGAAGGTTACATTTTGTTCATGAACTCTCTGCCTACCTCTATGTATTCAAGACTTCTACCTACTTTCTCTTCCAGTAGGTTTAGTATTTCTGTTACAATATTTAGAACTTTGATCCATTTTGACTTTAGTGCATAGTGACAGACATGGGAATAGTTTTAATCTTTGGCATGTGGAAAGACAGTTTTTCCACTAATTAAAGGGGCTGTCTTTCTTCCAGTAAACATGTTTGGCCCGTCTATCAAAGATAAAGTGGCTGAATGTGTTTGTAGTGTCTGCAACTTCTAATCTGCTCCACTGATGCTCATGTGTGTGTGTTTTCCAGAAGCATGCTGATTTTATCACAGTAGCTTTGTAGTATAATTTCAAGTCAGGGATTGTGATGCCTGCTGACTTGCCTTTGTTGCCCAGGATTGCCTTTGCCATTTTAGGTCTCTTCTGATTCTAAATGAAATTTAGGAATGTTTGCTCTAGTTCTGTGACTGTTATATGGATTTAATACAGTCCTGATCAAACAGCCAATTTTTAAGACACATTTAGAAATTGGAGGTTGTAGTTGTTTCTTTTATTTTATATTGTTCTCACTCAAGAAAAGGTAAAAATTTTCTTAGGAAGCAAGAGTATGGCTTATATCCTTAGAATATGACTTCTAAAGACAGTTTTTAACAGATTTTGTCACACAACTCTACATTTATTGGGAAAAACTTGGGAAAGAAAGTTATGCTTCATGTTTCATTTTATTAAACATTATAATATTATGGTAGTATTTATGCAAAGTAGACTTAAGAGTTCCAGCAAGTACCTGTCGAGATTCAGGCTGACAAATTAATATCTACACAGCTACGTTCATGTATAGTATAGATATAAAATTATTCAGTACACATTAGGATATAATGAAAGTCCAGTTCTTTACATTCTAAGAAGGGACACAATTTCACATACCTAATATTATTCCTGTATTTCAGTTATGGAGAATCATAAATTATCTTGACTATTATGAATGATTACTTTTGCATTTAAATGTAAAAAATATTATTGTACCAATTGTTGATATTAGAAAGAGTTTATAAAGTTGTGGAAATCAGCATGACCATGTTTGGTATCTAGTAATATTAGAATAATATCTAAAATAAATAGATTGGGGGGCTGGGGAACTTAGCTTAGTGGAATAAGTGCCTGCCTGGCAAGCACAAGGTCCTAAGTTAGATCGCTGGTACTGCTCCCCCCTAAAATAAATAAATAAAAATAAAAATAAATGAATAGATTAAGAAAAAAGCCTAAAATAAACTTGTAATAATGATTCCTAAAGGGAAGTTATTTGGAACTTTAGAGATTAGTTTATTAAAACCAAATTCTTATAAATTATAATGTTATATTTTATGGCCACTAACGTTATATTTCTATGTCCAAAATTTTTAATATCAGATCATATCACTATCAGTGTGACTATAAACTGCATATAATTTATGAAAATATTAGGGCTGCCAGCTACCTTGTTTCCCACAAATACATGACTAGCTCCTGTTTCACTCAAAAAGTATAGTTATTACCTATTTTCCTGTTCTATAATTCTGAAAATGGTATTTAATTTTCATTCAAATAAAACTATTAGGTTTTTCATACTTAGAATAAGTGGGAAAATATGCTTCTGAATCTACAGTTTGATAGCTTAAAACTGAGACTAAAATGCATTTGTAGTATTTAATATATAACCAATGTTTTCAATGCTATATAATATATATATATATATATATAATATTTATAATGTAGTACATAGAATGCAGTGGCATATTAAATTAATGAAGCATGACCTACTTTGCCAAACCATGAAGTCTTGGGAGGTTTTAATAAGTACAACACTAATAAATGATAGGTCAATTATTAGTACATATCCTATGTAAGAAAAATAAAAAACATCCTAAATTAATTCGTATAGAATTTAATTTTAGACACCTTTTCTTATTTCCTTCAATTAAATTGTCTCTTTTTTTAATTTTAAAGACAAAAGAATGGAAACATATAACACAAAAACAATATGGGAAATACCAAATTACAGAGAAGACAGTAGGGAATCAACAATGGTTGCCGTATTATGTAAGGTTATCTTTAAATTGGTTACTCTGTTATACAAATAAAGGCACGTACAACTGATCAAGCAATTTTCACCGCCCTCATCTCTGTTGTTCCCCCACCGTAGCAGTCGTCTTCCCTTTGATAATAACTGCACTGTTTGGTTTTATTCACTCCCTCAGGCTCTCGCGTTGGGAAGACACATGGCTGCTTCAAGTTATGCTGCAACATACATGGGTGTGCACAAATTACTATGGCACTAGGTGGAAAAGCACCCAACCTCAAAGATGGTACATAGGCAGGGACACAGGCACGCTATGATCAGCATCCCACTGACAAGCCCTCGAGGCCCTCAGGGGCCTGGTTGAGTCCGCAGGGTCTCCCCTGCTCACCGCCAGGCTCCTTCCCGACGTGGCACACCCAGGGGCCCGGTCAAGCCCATGTCTCAAATATTGAAATTACATTTTCACGTAGAACTTTCATGTTTATTATTATTACTATTAATTTTGGCAATGGAAACTAGAAAATGTACTGCATATCTTCATCTGAATTATAAGTAGATTCATCTCTAACTAGACGGAGATAAAATTGATATTAATTCATTTGCGAATATTTACTTCATATATTTTGATAGTTCTGTTAGTTGTTATATGTATGTATTCTTCTTGAGAGTATTTGGACAGTTAATGAAGTGACTTGTTCCATAGCAATCAAGCCAAATTTATTGAGATTTTGATAATTTTAAAGATTATGTGGGATCATCACGTTGTTAGAGTTTATGAAAATAAACACTAGATTGATTTCTGAAGCATTTTTATAGTATCTGTGACATTTCTATTACCTATGCATTTAAAGTCATTATAACTAAGTAAAAATCTTTTTCATAAGGAATTTTAACTACTGAAGACATGAGCTTTACATTTTTAAAAATACTTGTTTTCACTCATGTTTATCAAAATTTACATTTCTTCATTTTGTGTGGTGCAGAAAAAAACAGTGTTTGCTACAAGTAACTGTATCTATTTAATACTTTTCGGCATTGAAAATTTTGTTTCACATTACATAGATTTTAACAAATAATTAAAAACTTGTATAATGTCAATGATATAGCCGTTTCTCAGATTTTATTTCAATCTCTCTTTTAAAAGATTCCTGAAGATTTAAGGGTGATCTAAATTACTTGGCCTACCGTTGAATAGTCATATCTAGAAACGTTCATGCGAGTGTCTATTTGTACCTGGAATGTGACATGCTGCTTTCATGTCAGTAATCAGTATGCCATTTAACAAGTATTCATGGAGTGGCTACTTGAATGTATAATTGAAGGACAAGGAATGTAATACAAATTTATTTCTTATTGTGGTTGGGGTTTTACAAGGGGAATGATATAATATAGGACATATATTTTATAAGATTATTTATAATAGTCACCCAAAAAATCATATACAAAAAGAAAGAGCAGAAAATCTGTTCACACACTAAAGACCAAAGAATCCAGCTGAGGACCTGGATCCCACAATAATGTCCTGCATGAATCTAGCTGAGGACCTAGAGCCCATAACAGTGCCTCCCACAAGTCCAATTGGGGCCTAGAGCCCATGACAATGTCTCATGCAGGCCTGTTTCACGGATCTGTGCTGGGAAGGCCCAAAGGTCAGTGGTGGAGGCTAGAAAGTCTGTGCTAGTGGGATGAAATATGTGGACTAGCAGGCTGAGGGATCTGAACTCAAGCTAGGAAGGAATGCTGAATGTAAGTATCAGAGCTCCCCACAAAAGTACCACAGCCATCCTCAGCAACAGTGAAGTCCCGAGCTCTTCTGATGATCAGAAAAGCTGACTTCCCATCAGGAAAGCCAACGGGACAAGCTTCTCTAGGAGACTGAGCAGTGCACCACCTTCTTCTTTAGAGCCAGGAAGCAATGCTCAAACATTCTCAGCAATAACAAGGTGCTGAGTCCCTCCTCCCATAAGAACAGCCAAGTTCCTCAGGAAAGCCCGATTGAGAAGCTTCTCCAGGGAAACCAACAGCTCCCTGCAGCTTCCCGGAAGCTTCCAAACAGCTTCCCAACAGCCTCTACTGGCTCGCAGCAGCCTCTCTTGTTCTGGAGTTCTACCTAATTTGCCAGCAACAATCCCCAGGCGGGCCTCCCACACCCAGCACCACACTGGTTCAGTTCAGCTGTGTGTTGGCCAGTTGACCACCAGTTGTCAGTCCACCGGAATCTACCTTGGTCAACTTGATAACCATCCTTGAACTATAGTCTTTCGTGGCAGAATTATGAAAAGTTAAGATGTCTTGGTCTATTCAGATTTACATCAATATAACAATTACATATAAACAATTTTGGCACTCATTCCCATACCCAAAGCAAAATATTTAAAGGGTGACTAAAATTCAAGGTTAAAGCACAATACTTTGACTAGTTAACTGGATTATAAACAGATCTAAAAATGACATTAAAATCATATTAAAATAATTATTCCAATCACAGTCCTTACTTCCCATTAATTTTTACAATGCATGGAAAGACTAAAAAACAAGGATCTCTTGCAACTTAAATATACTCCTATCTTCAGGTGAAAGGCTTCAGTTCATATTTTCATCGTGCTATTTTTTACAACAACATTGTCCACTGTTTCATCTTTGCAACCCAAAGCTGCACTAGATCCTCCCCTGACCAAATGTTTCCTATCACCTTGCTGGCTCTTTGCTCTTAATTTCAAACACAGATCTGGCCAAAAGCTCTCAGCAGTAACCATGCCACCATCCCAACAGCGGACTACATTGAAATTTTTCTTTTTTCAACTAGGCAATATCAAAATACTGTTACTGTGATTGTTCTGGATCTGTAGAAGTTTTAGAGTGTTTATGTTGTTTATGTACATAAGGCATAAGGTACTATTTTAATAGAATTAGAAGAACCAAAACTATGTGGAGTTTTTCATGTAATGAAGTGTTTTGTCCCAGTTTCTGTTTTTATATGGTGTGTCTGTGCTGTCCTTTTTTCTGCAGTGAGAAGGTGTGGTTGGTCATTTTGATTGTCACATAGAAAGTTGGTGGCTCAATTGGAACTTTGAAAAAGGCAAAACTCAGTTTTGGTCGGAGTCCCCACTTCAAGTCTTCTGAATTAATTCATTTTACCAAAACACCTACTATGTGCATTGCATTTGTTAAGTATTAGATATGAGTCCAGCTATACCACAGCTTACAACCTAAAGGGTATTAAAAAAAAAAGCAAGCAAGCACTGAAACCATAATTACTCTGTTTTTCTTTTTCATTTTTTAAATTTTTGATTGATAATGCTTGTCTGTTTGCTGTAATGTTTTGTTTCATGTAATAACTGCGTAATGATCAAATCAAGGTCATTGGAATATCACCTTACACTGTTGCCATCTCTTTGTTGTAAACATAGTAAGAGTCATGTCTTCCAACCCCTTGTATTTTCAGGTGCGTAGTGCACTGTCACGCATAGCGCTGTCACTGTATTTACCCACTGTGCTACAGAGCATGAGAACTACTACTTTCACCTGCAGCATTGTCATCGCTGACCAATCTTTTCCCTTTTCTCTTGCTCTCCCCACTCTTTGGTGACCCCTTCTCTACTCTGAACTGCAGTGAGGTCTGCACGTTAAGAGTTCTCATATAGTGAGGTTGTACTGCATCTGTCTTTCTGTGCCTGACCCATTTCACTTAACATAATGTCCCCCAGGGCCATCTGCATTACGAAAAGCTATGGATTTTCATGATTTTTCATGGCTAAATAGTATTTCATTGTATATATGTCCCACATTTTCCTTACCCATTTGTTTAGTGATGAACATTTAGGTTGATGTCATGTCTTGGCTACTCTGAATAATGTAAGGAACATGGGAATACAGGTGCCTCTTCGACATGCTGATTTCATTGCTTTTGGATAGATATGCACTAGTGGGATGGCAGGGTTACATAGATTCAACGTTTAGATTTTTTACAAGCTTCTGTATTGTTTTTTGTAATGGTTATATCAATTTACATTCTTAGTAATAGCATGTAAAAGTTTCCCTTCACATCTGCACCAACATTTCACTTTAGTTTGTTTTTGGTCTTTTTAATAGTAGCCATTCTAACTGGCATGGAGTAGTAGACCATAGTTTTATTTGAATCAGTAATAAGAAATGCTACAAGGGCAGCTTGGAATGAGTGTGTGTAGTAACAGGGTCTGATTTTGCATGGCAGTTAAGAAAGGGTTGCCTAAAGCAACAGAATTTCATCTTAGCTCTCAGGCTGACTGAGCTCGCTAAGTAGAAGGGAGGGAGTAAGGAAGAAAAGGGGAGACTGCAAAGTGGGAAGGGGCTTGGTTGGAGCTTGTGGAGGAGGAGGATGGAGCGGTGGGCAGACAGCAGTAGCACACTGCCTCGTAGTGCATATTTAATGATTTTATGCTCCTGAGTACAATGGGAAGTTTTTGCAAGGGTTAAAGGAGATGTGATGATGCAATATTTAAATGAATTTTCATTTTGTAATATCTTGTTTGGTAGGGACAAACCAATGAAGTTTCAGTCTCCTGATTGACTACTGCCTCTGGAGAATTTATCTGCACACTTGTTTGATGGTTTGTTGTGTCAGTAGGAACTGATGTGTCTTCATCAGTGGTTCAACCTTTTAAAACTTTATTTTAGGTAGAGTTTCACTATGTAGTGCAATGGCCTTGAGCTCACTATGTAGCTCTGGTTGGCCTTGAACTCATGGCAATCCTCCTGCCTCAGCCTCCTGAGTAATAGGATTACACACATGAGCCACCACACCCAGATTTCAAAACTTTTATATCTACATTATTATTGTGAAACTTCAAAGCACAAGATTTTGTTGGAAACTTTTACAAGACCTGGACTGCTGGACTAGATGAATGTGCCTTTTTGTTTGAGCACAACTTAAAACCTAAAGATAAATCATTGAATATATTTGATGAGAAGTGTATAGTATATTGATTCAGTTTCATGGAGAGGGGAAAGTGCTCATCCTTCTAATCTGTGTAAATCATGAAATCTGACCAAGAAGGGTGAGAGAAGCTCAAAACACTGAGCAGAGAAGTAGCAGAATAGTGACAGTTCTTACATTCCCAAGGTAGTCCAATGTGAAATAATTAAAAGTGATGATGGTGGTTATTTATCCTGAGTGTGTTTTGTTTTGGGACAAATCCTGCTCTGTGGTTCAGGTTCACCTCCACTAATGCCTTCCACATCCTTCATGTGAAACTCATCTGGGTCATATGTCACAGGTCCAGAGGGCATATTCTGTAGTTGGTTGTATGTTGATTGTTTACAAAGCTTTTAGCACTGTGCACATGCTCACATTGTAGCTGCCTGCTCACAAACGGAGTGTTCCTGATATCTCATTATTAGACTCATTGTTTTAAAAGAATTACCTGAAGGTCACATGCAATAGAAATTCCAGAATTTTGGAGTCTATAAACTCAGGGACTAAAAGATTTAGTTGTCTGGAATTCTGTCTTGGTCCCAAAGTGGTTGTATCACTGTCAGGAGATGACATGCAGATGATACCAGATAAAAAGTGAAAAGAACACATCACATACTCCTATCTGCCTGATTTCAGGCTGGGGTAAGGTGCAACTGGGACCCTTTAGAAAAGCACTTCTTTAAAAGCTCTCCCCTCTACTGATTCCCAAGTGAATGTACAAAATGAAAATTCTGATTTTTATGCATTAATTCCATCATTAAAAAACTTCTGTTCATTACCACAGAGTTTTGTGAATGAAGTTCACAGCCCTTAGTTTACTAACCAAGACTTTAAAAGCCAAATGCTTTGTGAATGCACAGTAAACACACATACCTTTCACTCAGTCCCCACAAACTGCCAATACAGGGTATCAGTTCATTCTCTCAACAACACTAAACATCAAAGTGTTCTGCAACATATTTTGTGCAGGCTTTCTAATGAGACATCTTTGAGTTTGAGATTTTTCCCTTTCAGATTTATCTGACTAACTTGATTCGGTGACTTACCCTTTTTGAGTCTGTTCTTCATGTCTAAAGTGGGAGAAAAACCTCTTTCATAGGACTTATGGAACATTAATATTTGGCAAATGTTAATTACGAAGTGACTGCTAGATATATATATAATTAAAACTGTTTTTTAAAAACGATTGACTCTACATTTTTCTGGTGTACCTTGCTATGAAGTTTTATACCTGTACAGATGCACATAACTAGCACCACACTCAGGACGCAGAACACATTTTCCTGAAATGCTCTTACAGGTGCACACACCCACCTGTCTACTTAACTCCTGACAATAACCAAGCTGTTCTCAATCACTGCAGTTTCATCTTTTCCACAGTCTCAGGCAATGGAAGCACACAGTGTTTAACCTTCCTGAGACTGTTTTGTGACTTCTAGCATCTTACTTTTGAGGTTAATCTGGGTTGTGGCATGCGCTAGTCGTTTGTTTCTTTTCATTTCTGAGTAGTCTTCTATCATATGAATGTGTCATGGTTTATTTGATCTCCTATTAAAGTATACTTGAATTATTTCTAGTTTAGGGAAGAGTACTATTAGTTAATGCTATTTTGAATTATTTCTTAAAATGAGAGGTACTTGTTTTTGGGGAATGGCTGGGTCATGATTGCTTTTAGTAATATTTCACTAATACTTTTGTATGTTAACTGATCTTTTGTCTGTGATGAGATTGGAGAGATACGTTAAATCTCATCTCTAACAGAAATCTTGTGATTCCTCTGAGTCCATTTAAGATTTATCATAAGATGTGTTTATACTTGAGAAGTATCCCTTGTTTTATACCTGTCCAACTAGCTTTTGTTTTGTGTATGTTTTCTTTACTATTTTTCATATTCTAAGAAAGAACCATTTGGTACAGTTGTATGGCATTTATTAAGGCCTTAATATCTTATGCAGTATTTGACATAAGGTGGTACAAAATATTTATCAAAGATTGAGTAAATAAAAAATTCAGAAGCACTTCAGTGTCTCAAGTGAAATTAGTTCTGATTCATGGTCAAATAGTAATGTAGAGTTGTATTTTTATGCACAAGGTGTTAAAATATAGTTTTGTAGATTAAGTGCAAACCGTAGTGTTCAGAGTAATCATATTTCAGTTACGACAGAAAATGCCTTAGGTGCATTGCCTAAAGGTAGGCTTTATTTTATTTTCCCACAGCTTTGTTGCTGTGGATAAAGACATAGTAAAGAGAATGATTACATTTGTAAAATACAACATAAAATTTCTGCTTATTTGTTAAGTTTCCCCTAATGATTTATTTGAATAATTGGTGGAAGTGAACATGTCACCTGTTTGAAGCCCTGGAAATACCAGTGATAACCACTCTTCCACCTGCTGTAAGAAAGTCCTTTCTGACCCGGGACAGCTGCGTGTAATTTGTCCTCGCGTTCCGAATGTGTGAGGTGGTATGCCGCTGTTAAGTGCTTTTATGTTGTCAGCAGAAATACTCTGTCCACTAAAGCTTTGCGAATAGTGGTAATTGAAAGTTCTTTGATGTGGATCTGGAAAAGCAGCAGCGCGAGGGCCTCTTTTAGATGTGTGTGTTATAGCTCTGAGAAGAATGCAGCTTGAAGGTCAAGGGGGAACTTGGAGATGAAGCACACACGTCTTTTCAAGTTTCTTTTGAAGGAGGGGGTGGGAGGAAGTGGTACCTAGAGAGAGATGTTCTTGTTTTAACATGGAGGAGAGGCTCATTGTATCTGATGGAGGTGTTTTAGTGGACAAAGAAATTACTGGTGCAAGAGAAATGAGCAACTGCTGGAATAGAGGGACAGGAATGGAGCATCAGCGTGAGGGGTGGCCTTAGCTAGAAGGGGACTCCCTGGTACACACATGAATGCAGTGTTTGAGGCAGGTGTGGTGGGAGAGGTCAGGCATGTTCCCAGATTGTTTTAAACTTGCAGTTTATATGGTAAGACCAGGGAAGAGGTGTTGGAAGTTAGAGGAAAGAGTGAAAGATTGGGAACATACATTTTGATGTGTTAGCATTGCTGTATTTGAGAGAGCCAAGGTTTAGTACCTGCCATTGGTACCCAAGCAGCCTGACTGGTAAAGTTTGCTGTGTGCTGCTGCAAGGAAGGCACAGAGTTTAAGCAGGGCAGGTCTGGAGGAGGTCTGAGAGACCAGGAGTGTAGATGAGAGAAGGACTACACTCAGTGGTGGAGGCTGAGCTGGATGAGTAGGGTGAGAGTGATAGGACAGAGGGACAGAAGGTGAGTGGGTCTGTGCAGGCTAGACAGGGCTGTTACTCAGCTCAGGAACAGTTGTGCCCGTACTATAGCAAAGTGCTGAAATCCCACTGAACGCTCGAGGCTGTGTTACACTCCTTGAGTGCCCCTACCTCCCCAGCTCCTCCAGGTCCAGCAGGATTCCTGGAAGCCCAGCCAGAGCCAAGTTAGTGTGGAGGAGCTTTGTCAGGGAATCCCCATGGGGTCAACCCCTGCTGAAGGGAAAGAAAAAGGTAGGGGCAAGTGGTATTGTTCCATGGAGTAAGGACATGGTTAAAGGGAAGTCTTAAAAGGTGCAGTATTCCATTGTTTTCCAACTGCATGATTTTAAGCCCAGATGTTTTTAAAATACTACAAGAGATTAAATTGAAAATGATTAGGGAGTCTAGATTTTGAATTGAGAAATTAAGCCTGATTTCTTAAATATTTAAAAAATATAAGACAATGTTTCTCGTAGTTTTGTTTTGGAAAATAGCATTTTAAATTTTAAAAGTATGCTACCAGGGGCTGGGGATATAGCTCAGTGGAATAAGTGCTTGCCTAGCAAGCGCAGGGTCCTGAGTTCGATCCCCAGTACCGCAAAAAAAAAAAAAAAAAAAAAAAAGGTATGCTACCTATAATGGGCTCATAATTTTAAACACATTAAGAAATATACATTTTTAAATATCCCAGTTTTAATTTCTCTTAGAGTGATTGTCAGTGGTACTACTATTTATGAAGCACATGAGTTAATACTCTTCGGAGCCCTCATTAATTTTTAAGTACATCAAGGGATCTGAGATGCAAAGTCTGAAAACCACTGTGGTGTGAGTCATCTAGATCTCCCATGGCTGGGTCTGAATGAGAGGCAAGAGTCTTTTTAAGAAGTTGTGGTCTAGACAGAAAATTATGAATACTCTCCCTATGTAAGGTACTTAGTAGAGGTGTTTTTAATGTATGCAATAATTTAGTTGCCTCAATTCTGTAACATACTAGCATTTTATTCTTTTCTGACACTGTTAAGCACACAAAAAATGGCAGGACATTTCTGTTAATTGAAGCCCATTTCGGTAAATTGGTATTTATTTATTTACTCATATTAACATTCCCATCTTAACTGACAGATTTGGAATGTGTATCTAAGAGAGCATGTGACATAAGTAAAGAGAGAAACAATGTTTGGACAATTACTATTAAGTATATAAACTGTAGTATTTTTATTTTTAGAAAACAAAAAAACATGCCAGCAATCACTATATAATCCATATACATTTAGTATCAGTCATGTTCAGTATTTACATATTCCCCTTTTATAAAAATAGTCTATAAAATAATGTTTCTAAAAGTCTTGGTTATACTTAAAGCACTAATCATGGAATCATAAATATATTTCTTATAAATATAATCTCTTATTGTATTAAAGTTTCATAACTTTGTTAATAAGATATTTAAGTCTTAGCAAAATCCCTATTCATTAGACATTTTGACATCAGAAAATGAAGAAACGTGAGTGGTGTTGTATATTCTGAATTGTAGCCACTATAATAATTTTTTGAAGGATTTCTTAAACTAAACTGGATTTATAGCAAAACTGTATTTTTCTGCTGAGTCTGATTCCATTCTAATGAGTATCTACTATCAATTAATTAAAAATACCAACTAGTAATTATTGTTCCTATGAGGGAGCTCTTTGTCACAGTTAAAGTTTCCATGCTGGGACTTGAAAACTGCACTGACATTTCACCCAGTCTCCTCAAAATAAATCTGTAAAATAAAAAATCTTTTACTTAAAATGCTTATGTATTAATTTTATATTTTAATGAGAGTTCAATGTGATCTTTCAGCTTTATACAGCAAGACTGATCAAATCAAGTTTTTTTTTATTTAAATAATTTTAAAGTGTTTCAAAGGTGTAGCTATTGGTTTATAAATATTAACAAATTACTCATTGAACTTTCTCCATAGTGCCTTGAGAACTCAGAATTTTACAAATCAACAAAATTGATGACAAATATAAATAGACAAAAATATCGGTATAACTAATAATTTTTTAGGAATTTTATTACTCAGTTGATATCAAAGTTGTTAGTTTGAAGTTAACAATGTTGATTTCCTATGATAGAAATCAACAAATGCTACAAATCAGTGTTTAATGTCCTTTTCACTCTTAGGGAGTGATTGCTAAGGGTTTTACTAATGCTATATTTAAATACTTGCATTATTACTAATAACAAGCTATCAATTATGAGGTCACCCAACAGGATTTAAAAATAGATAAACAGAGGTAGACAGTACCATGGTATTATGTAATATTTGAACCATGCAGATGCAGTAGTCATAACCTCAAGATAATTGGCAAAAGATTATATAATGATTAAAGAATGGTGAATTTTCAGAACTTGTTACCTTTTATATAACCTATGCAATGTTAAGCTCAAAAAATTTAAATTTTAATAATGGTTATACTGGGCCAGATGTGGTGGTGCATGCCTGTAATCCCATGATTCCAGAGTCCACAAAAGCAGCCTGGGCTACAAAGCACATTCAAAGTCAGCCTGAACTGCATCACAAAACTCTGCCTCAAAAAGACAAAAAAAAAAAGAAAAAAGTGTAAAAAAACAATGTTATACTTAACAACCAGCTCAGGTAATTCTGGAAAACTTAATAATTAGCTCTTGTAAGCCTGTTAAGGCTGCTTCTAAAACATCGTCACACCATTTATACCACAGAGATTGAAAAATGCTACAGGTCAGAGCGCAGTTTCCGCAGCGAGACACCTGTAAAACACTGATCAGCCTGTAACTTCAACTCTGTGATGACTCGGAGTACCTCGTAAAGTCAACACAAGTTTGAAGCGCTGGATGATTTGGGTCATGCATTCCAAAGTGACATGCAAATCACTGCACCTTGCACCTTCCACTTACAGTGGTGGCAAACCTCTGGCACATGTGTTGTTTTTCTTAAAGATGTTAATGGATGAGTTGATTTTTCTAAACTAAAACCTCAGTCAGTACTCAGGTTTAATTGCAGTGTTGGCACTTTGCAATAAATAATTGGTTTAGGGTTGCAGTTTCAGCACCCGTCTCTGAAAGCTTTGCCGATCATCACCATCAAGTGAGCACACACCTGGTAGCGTGGTCAGGTGCTGGAAGGAGTACATCCCACATCTTAGAACATGCTCTGTCCTTTACATTACATGACATGAAAACTGCTCTTTGATTGGGGTCTAGAACAGAAAAACTATTTGCAGCAGCTTCAGTTTGCAGTGCAAGTGGCCTTGAATCTTGGACAAAAGACACTGCCACACAGAGACCTGGGAGGAATTTGTTTGTACCTACTCAGGGAACTATGTTACGAATGGGGGAATAGATCCTCCTGTGGAATCCTTAAGGATTGTTCCAACATGGAGGGTACAGCATATGATATTAAAGCATTTAAGTACTGATTGTAGAGAAGGTAGTAAGGCATGCCTGAGAGCACACCAAGCCACAGAAATTGCCAGCTTTCGTCAGGGCAGAAAAGCTGGAGCAGAGCACAGGCCTGTGGTCAGGTGGCTTCGCTCAGAGTCATGGCTGTGGTAGCTGACCTTGAAAACAGTGTAGAAATGTTAGATGTAAAAATCCACGAGCCATTCAGAGCAGTATGTAGCTTCTGAAAAGTAAACGTTCACTGTGAAAATGTGGACAAGCCAGGTGACATCTTAGTGGTGTTATGAAAGCAGTCTCGAGCTGTGTCCCCTCTGCAGGATTGTTGGGAATCCAGAGGTTAGTGACCCACACAGTGCTGCTACATAATAAAAATGATGGGTTTGCATGAAAGGTTGCATGTGCAGCTAAGGCTCGGAGAAAAAACCAGCAAATCCTCTCCCTGAAAGCACTGATAAAACAGACAGAAATAGACAAAAGCAGCCATTTTTGTGCTTTGGACACCACTCGACAGTACAAAAAATCACCTGCAGGCACTTGTGATGGCGCAGACTGGGGCTACTTTCATGACCCTTTGTGAGAGGTGCTGAGATTCCCACAAGCCCTCTTCTACAGTGAAGAGCCCCACTCAGCTTGGAGTGATGAGCCGTTCCTTAAACTTTCACCTGTTGGGGCTGGTGACTGGAGAGCTGGCCGGAAATCCAGCCTCTCTAACCAGAAGTTTCCATCAAGACTGGAGTAAGCAAGCTGGTGGTGGAGCCTATAATCCCAGCACTCAGAAAGCTGAGGCAGGAGGATCGTTGAGAGTTCGAGACCAGGCTGGGCCACAAAGTGAGCTCAAGGCTAGACTGAACTGCACAGCAAGACCCTGTCTCAAAAAGACAAAAAAAAAAAAAAAAAAAAGTGGAGTAAGCATTCCTGGCTGAGAATGGTCAAGTGTGCAGTGGAGACTAGAGAACACTCTGTCTTTACAGCTCCCACTAGTCAACCCTTGGAAAGGATCCCCACTAGAGCAGAATCCAAGCAGACCTGAAAATAATCTGAACTTTGGAGGTGCTCCATAACTGCTGCATCCATGAACCAGGGTAGAAGATAAGCAACTTTGTGTCCTCAATTAGACAATTTAAAGGGACAGATTCTTTGAAAGATGCAAATAATCAGAAATCAGCAACAAACAGAAAACCTCAATAGGTGGTTTAGTTACTTCTCCTGTCACTGATACAATGCACAATGCTCAGAGCTTATGGAGGAAAGGGTTATTTTGGCTCCCAGTTTGTAGGGGTTTTAGTCCTTGGCTAACTACAAGGGCAGGCAGAAGGGCAAAGGGGTCTGATGGGGGAGAAAGTGCTCATGGTATGATGGGGGAGAGAGAAACAGGGAAGAGGGGGGGACAGAGGAGAAAAGGGGAAAGGAGAGAGAGCAAGAAAGGGACGGGGAAGAGACAGAACCAAGTCACACACCACCATGACCGGTCTTTCCCGCTGAGATAGAAGTCAGCCCAAACCCCCCACGATCCAACCACCTTCCAAAAGCCCCACCTAAGAGCACATAATTCTTTGGGGGACATCTGTATGTAAACCACAGCAACAGGCTCCTGGTCATTAAATGTCTTTCCCCAATGAAAAGCTTGATCTCAGATCGCCATACTGGGAATTCTATCAGAAAGTTTTAAAAGAGTAATGTGATTCCATTACAAATGCAGAAAATAAAGGACAAACTTTAAAACTCATTCTATGAGTCCTCTGTTACCCTCACAGCAAAACCAAAACCAAAAACAAGCAAAGAGAATGATAGGTGATTGCACCTCATGAATACAGATACAGTAATCCTTAAAAAGTAAGCAAACCAATCGGACCCACGTGTGTAAACATTGCATTGTCTCCCTAGTGTAAGAACCTGAAAAAGTAAATAAAACCCAAAACATACAATAGATATTATGAAAGGGAAAGAAATTGCTCAAAGGAAGGAATAACTGGGATGAGAGAAAGGAGAAAAAGAAAAAAGGAAGGAAAAATATATACACATATATACAGAAGGATAGCTGGGATAAATGTACTGCTGGTCCAAGTGATCATCTCAATGCTACAGAAAAGCATTTGATGGACCCTATACCCATTCATGATGAAAAAGTCGTAGAAATGTAAAAGAGAAACTGTTAGCTTGACTAAACAAGCAAAAGTGTCCAAATTTGAAAGGGAGAGTTAAGATCATCTTATTTTTCATAAATGACATGTTCCCATACATAGAAAATTCCAGATACTACACACACACACGTGCACACACACACACCCACACACACACACACGCACACACACACCCCTACCTGCTAAAAGCAATGAGTGAATTAGCAAACTCTCAGGATTTATGAGTAGTATACAAAACCCAGTTATATTCTTATATACAAAAAGTGAAGTGCCTGAAATAGTAAAATGGCAGTCACATCAACAAAAATTTTAGGAGCATATCTAGATGAGGAAGTACAAAACATTACTGAGAAATTAAAGAAAATCTAAATGGAGACAGATTTCATGTGTGTGAATGGCATGATTAAATTTTGTAATGATGGCAATGCTGTGATCAGTAAATTCAGTGCATTCCTGAATTTACCAGATCCTTTTGTAGAAGTTGAGTAGCTGATTGCAAAATGTGTAAGGAAACGTAAAGGACCTAGGAGAGTGGTGGTAATATTTGAAAAGGGACTTGAATTACATGTCCTTACTGTTCGGACTAACTTACTGTGCAGACACTTGTATTATAGACCATTTGGTAGTGCCACAAAGACAGGTATGTAGATCACTTAAACAAAATTGAAAATTCAGAAATATATTCTTGTGGTCAGCCTATTTTCTACAAAGGTACTAAAGTAGTTCACTTGAGGAAAGGAGAATTGGTAAGGAGCAATTGGATGTCTCCACGTAGAAAAATAGCAACAAAGAAAGACAGAAAAAATAATAAGACTGTACTGTTTCCTCACATCATAAGCTAAGATTAATTCAATGTAGGTCATGTACCTAACTGTAAGAAGTGAAGTCTGAAATTTCTAGGGAAAATATGGAAAATGATCTTGCACGGGGCAAAATTCTTACATAATTCGCCTGTCTCATATACTTTCCTGTCACTGGGACAAATAGTTTACTTGGCTCACAGGTTCCACTGGGTTCAGTCCAGAGTCAGCCTGTGCCGAGGCAGAGATAACATGGTAAAAGGGAGATTGTTCAACCCACAGAAGCCAGGACACAGAGAGGGCAAGCAGGAGTCGCAGATGGAAACGCACCCTTGCAGCTCACGTCAAGTGAGCTATACTCATCAGTGGAAGATTTGCTGACAAATGTAACAAAATAATGACCCCGTCATCCAGTTAGCCTGCAGATACACGAGACTTTGGGGGACATTTTAAATCTAAACCTAGCACTCCCAAAACCTGATCCCTAGAATTTTAAAAAATTTTAAAACCTGGGCTGGGGATATAGCTCAGTGGAATAAGCACTTGCCTAGCAAGCGCAGGGTCCTGAGTTCGATCCCCAGTACCGCCAAAAAAAAAAAAAAAAAAAAAAAAAAAATTTTAAAACCTTACTATGGACATGTGTCCAGAACTTATAAGGGATTCTAAAAGTAAAAAAGAAGACAGCATAGTTCAATTTGTAAAAAGACAACATTTTAATATTGTCTTCTTGCTAATAAAGTTTTTGACCTTACTAATGATGAGGAAATGTAGTGAGATACCAGTTGTACACCTTGAGTATAGTAAAACTGTCAAGTATGACGAGGCCATGGTTGAACTGTAATGCTTATGCATGCTTTAGTTTTGTGAAAGCAAAATGATACAGATACTTTGGAAAACATTTTACCAGTTTCTTAAAATGTATATTCACTTATTTCATTATCATTTTCATTCCTGAGAATCTACCCCAAGGGAAGGGAACACGTCAAAACCAAGAAATGTATGCAAATTTTCATAGCAATATTCTTTGTATGGTAGCTTCAAATTGGGAACATTTCAAGTATAGATGAGCTAGTGATATCTCTATGCAATTGGATGCCCCTTAGGTATTCATAAGGTAATAAATACAACATGGATAAACCTCAGTAACATGAAGCGAAAGAAACAAAATCTTTGACTACATCTTGTGTGCTCCCGTTTACATGAAATGTCTGGTAAGAGATCTGAAAAGAGGGAAGTGTCTTACCGATGGCTGGACTGTGGTCAAAGGCGGGATTATGAATTCATGGGCAGGCAGGAACTTTCCCAGCTAATGATGGAAGTGATCTAAAACCTGAATAGTGTGATAGTTTCCTAACTCTGTACACTTCCTAACACTGCACTGTACACTCATTGTGGGTCAGGTCTGTGTATGTAAATTGGGTCGTAGGAAAGATGTTGATGAGAAAACACAAAGAGTCTTCACTTCCTACAGATGGTGGCGAGAAACACGCTGACCCTACCAGAGGCTGTCCAGGGTGTGGACACCCTTGACGACTCAGTCGTTGCTTAAGGAAATGTGAGATGTAATAACCACTTTGGGAAAACAGTTTAATAGTTCCTACAAAGTTAAACAGACCCCTACCATGTGGTCTAGCTTGCTTTCTTCCTTTCTCTCTTTCTTCTTTCCATCTTTACTTGTTTCCTTCTTCCTTCCCTCCCTCCTTCTCTCTCTCTCTCTCTCTCTCTCTCTCTCTCTCTCTCTCTCTCTCTCTCTCTCTCTCTCTCTCTCCTCCCTTCTTTCCTTCCTTCCTTCCTGACATATTTACTGAAGATAAATTGAAGCCTATGTAAGTGCAAAAGCTTATACCAGAACCAAACCAGAAACTTGCTGCAATGACAAGACTCAATCCGTGTGCTCTGTGGACAGGAGATACCATAGGCGTTGGTTGTATCTGTCTTCTACAAGTGGAGAGTGAATTAACACTGTGTCTGCACAGTTGGGTACTAATCATTATTTAAAAAAATAAATTATTAGTACAGGCAAAAAAGTGGAAGAATCTCAAAACAACTACCCTGTGTAAAAGAGACCAGGCACAAAAAAAGAGCTTTTTAGTGGTGTGTTTGTACAAAACTCTAGGCAAGGTATATCATCTACATTGACACAAACAGATTGGTTGCTACTTGGGAGTGGGAGTTGCTAAGGATTACAGAGATTTGTAGAAATCTTTTAATATGATTTACCTGCTATTTTAACTGTGGCAACGGGCATATGTGTATATTCATATATCTAAACATATCAAGTGTCTCACAGTTTAGTCTATATCAATTGTGCATTAATCAAACTTTCTTAAAATAAATAATTACATCTTAAAATACTAGCTTTCAATTTAAGATACATCTTTTCTGGCTTTACACAGATGAATTTTTGAAATAATTGGTCAAGTGGTTTGTTTTTATATGCATACCCTTTATTTGAAGTTAAAGCCTAAAGAAAACATTTCATTTGAGATAATATTTTGTACAAAGCATCAAAATTTCTTGATAAGACAACTTGAAAATTTGTCTAAGATTTTTCGAAGCCTTTTTTAAAAGGACCAAAAAACTAAAAATATTTGAATTACCCTAAGAGCCCTCCAAATAATAGAGCTAATTATTAGAAGTTGCTAATTTATAGTTAAGTGCTTAATTGAAAAGTAAAATGGAAAAGGCAAAGCAAAAAGTCACTGAAAATCGTTCAGCTGGAGCTGTACATGTTTTTTGAGTCATGCTGTACCAACCTGGTAGGAGATGGTCTGAGGCCTGATCTGTGCAGTTTGCCAATGAAACCTGTTAAACTTGGGCTTGGTGTGCTTGGACACCCGTGGCTGTGATGTTTGTCTCCCAGTGGTGCATAATGAGGAGTCCCCTGACTTCTGCACGGAGGGGAAAATTAACATTAATTTATACCTACTCTGTTGCCTCAGTTCTTTCTGAATATTTAAGTAAAACAGCCTACCCAAAGCCTTTCTCATTTTTTCTTCTCATATCATTAGTGTAGGTTCTGTCTGGTGGCTGAGGTGTTGCTCTGTGACTCATTGTTCAGAGGCCTTTTTTCTTTACACCTCCAGGTTATCTTCACATGTGGACGTCCAGTTCCCCTTCCTGAAGCATTGAACTTTCTAAAATGCATAGCTGTATCATTCTGTATTTTGAAATGTCCATTTGAATAGTTACTAATTTATAATTAGTTATTTTTAATTAGTTGTATCATTCTGTATTTTGAAATGTCAATTTGAATTGTTACTAACTCATAATCATTTATCATTTTATTAGCTTTTTATGAAAATTTTTTTTTCCATTTGATGCTGACAAATTCCAGGGCCTTGTACGTGCTAGACAAGTGCTGTACCACTGAACTAGATACCCAGCCTGAAAATACTTTTAATAAGAAGAATACATAATAGCACATAATAAATGAATTGACTTACACCAGAGGTTTTAAGTTTTCCACTTAAAGTGGTTTTGGTTTTGTTATACAAGCAAATTGATTCTATCTTATAGTTTGGTGCTGTGGTGAACATAAAGTTTTTGAATTAAAGTAATTGAGTTCATTGAGGGAAGGTGCATCTTTTGATTTTTTTCAGGATGAGAACTTAGGGCTTATCAGTGAATATTCATACTCATTATACTAAATTTACTTACCCTGATTATATCCAATGAGACAGATTACTTGCTTTAGCTTGTAATTAGCTATGTATATGCAGCCATTCATCCAGCAGATATTCATTGAGCTGCCCAGTGTGTACTTGACCTTGTCTCAGGCATCGAAGACAAAAAGTTTTATAAATGAAAAACAGTTTTCTCTCCTGAACTTTTATTGTGATGTGGCAAGGGAACAGTGTGATAAGTGAACACATCACGTATTACATATGAGGTCATTGGAATTGTGGACACTGTGGGAAACCCAGAGTAAGTGACAGACAGAAAGGTGTGGGAAGGGTGTTATAATTCTTATAGGATATTCATGGCATAGAGCTTCACTTGTAGACTTTGGATATCATGGAACTACCCAGGTAGGTGACACTTTGTATAGTAGGAAGTCCTAATGAACTGTTTAGCACTTCAGTAGGAACATATGTGTATATGCAATAAGAAATAAAGGGTAGCATGCTAAGGTTTCCAATTCAAGGGAGCTATTTGGGGAGTTAAAGATTATGTGTAAGATTTTATACAAAATTTTTTGAACTTTATGTTCAGTAAAGTCATTCACATGGATCTAGTCCTTAGTAAAAGGCAAAATATAGCAAATGACAAGTTGGGTGTGGTGGGTAAAACTGCAATCTTTTGAGGGACTGCTCTTTTTAACAGCTTTATATTCGTTAATCTCATAGAATTATGACATCTTCCAAACTCATTTTTCTGTATAACTATGAGGAAAGCAAGTTTGGAAAGATCAAGAAATCCACACACATTTGATAAATGAAGCTAAGATTTGAAGAGTAACCTGTTCTGACTTTAAACCTATTTCCTTCATTTCTAAATTACTCTGCTTAAGCCTGTAACACCAACACTTGGGAGGCTGAGGCAGGAGGATTGATAGGGTTTTTTGGCACAGAAAGAAATAAAACAATAAAATGCCTTTACTTTGGGCACAGAGAAGACCACAGTGGGAAGGGCTATGGGGAACATGGCTTCTGAGGAGCCTGGCTGGGTAAACAATGGTTATATAGGGCCAGGCTGGAGGAAAGGTATAAGGGGTAGACCAGCTGATGTGGCAGGCCAGCACTGGGTGGAAGCATGGGAAAATGAAACAGGATATTACAAAAAGGGAAGTAGAAGATCATAATTTGACTCAGAGGAAGAAAGGTGACGCTTAGCACATGACCTCTAGTGGTCAGTGCCATATTGGCTTGGCGCCATACTGGCTCAGCACAACAATGACCTCCAGTGCCATATTGGCTGGACACCATAGTGACTAGGCAGGAATTACAGTGAGGCGAGAAACCCATCAAGGATCACCATGAGTTCAAGGCCAGCCTGGGATACATGGTGGGTTCAGGGCCAACCTGAACTATATAGTGAGACCCTGTCTCAGAAAAAAAAAAAAGCAGTGAAGGAATGGGTAAATAAGAAAAGGTAGGTCAGTGGCCTTTTGTTCCTGAGAGGGTCTCTTGAATGAACTGGACCTTGAGGCAAGTCTTGACAACTTAACCTTTGTTAAGATTACTGTTCTAGCAGCAGGCATGTGGGGGCTCAGGCTCTTTGCTGAGGTCGATGTCTTCCGGACAGGGTTCTTCCCTCAGTGGCTGCTGTTTTGTTTTGTCTTGCGTAACTCTCTTGCCGGAGGCCTGCTCAGCCAGCCTCTTAGGTGCTGCAGCCTGCTCCTCCTCCATTGCCTGTGGTCCCCTTACCACACTCCGCCCACTTCCAGGTGATGCATAGTTTACTTCCTGGTCATGCTTATCGGTAGCCTCCTACTTTCAGAATAAAATTTCATGAAGACAAGATACTTCGTCTTTTTAAAAATACTGAGATATTAAAAACCCCCAAAACTTTACCTGTCACCTAAATGTTCAAGGAAATATTATTTGAAGGTGGAAAGGCTTTGAGTTAAGAGTGAGCAGAACACATTGGGCCTCTTCCGAGGCCAGACTTACTGAAGTGGAAGGAGGATATCACAGGTTCCTTTTGGATAATTAGAGCAGAACTAGTTGGCTAGGGCTTGAATCTCAAGCAAAATCATTTATTTGGTAGCAGTGAGAAGCATTCTGTTGTAAATAACTGTGCATTAATGTAATGGCATAAACATAATGTCCTAGGAACATTGTTTTTTTTTTTAAGTACTCTTAAGTATTTTCAGTTTTGGCTTAATTAATAGGGATGTTAACAGTTTTAACTATTAAGGCCCTAGGAAAGACAGGCTTCAAGTTTGGGTGATTAATTGGGTATAAATGTCTACTGCTTGCCCCTGTCTGCCTGACCAGCTGTCTGTGTCTCTCATCTCTCTGCCCTTTTACCTTCCCTCCTTCCCACTGCCCTGTCTTCTGTGTTGGGTTACTGTTGATTTTTAAATGGATACCTTCATACTGACAGAAAGGTTGCCACCAGCACAGGCCAACAGCTTCCTTCTTTGTAATTCTTTAAATGCCATGAGGTTTAAGTCCTTCTTTTAGTTTGATTGGGCCAACTGAGATCTTTGTTTAGCATTTGGCATATATAGTAGTTTCCCCTTAGCTGGGGATAACATTCCACAGTTTCAGTTACTCAAAGTGTGAAATATCAAATGGAAATCCAGAAGTAACAATTCATAAAGTCTAAGTTTTGTGCCGTTCTGTGTAGCATAAAGACTTTGTGATACAAGTATCAGTGGTCCTTTGGGAGATTCCTGGGGGCATAGTCCATCAAATGCTGTAAGTGCGTTAACTTGGTTTAGGTATGTAGTTTAATAAGCCACAGTGTGTCCAAATTTGCAGATATTTCTGTTTTAGAATCTTGAAGAGGGTTTATGGTAGTACTACATTTCTCCTCTAAAGCTACTGTGTATGTCTCAAGTTGTTATGTGTAACCTTTACTGTTTTCTTAAAACCAAATTTGAAGATTTCCTGAGACAACACTGCCAAAGTGCCTTGAGTTTGAGAGTGAATGACATACTCTGTATTTCAGAACCTGACCAGAGTTGCTAATTGTGTTTTTTCCCCTTCCTTCTTTGTCTCCCAGATGACGCGGCTCCAAAGGAAGTCAGCAGGGTAAGTAATGTGAATATAATTTCTACTTCTGCACAGTATAGGAAATAAGAAAGTCCTTTGTACATTTCCTCCCTACTATAAATGTTACATTATTACAAAAACAATGAGAAAACCTAAGTGTCTACTTCAAAGTGTTACTGATTCATATGGAATTAAGTAAGTAAAGAGACATATTGCCAATGAGAGGCTGCAAGACTGACCACACCTAACAGACGAATTTCTCTTGGTCTGCACATGTTTACAGGGTTTTGTGCACCAGTAGCCGACATTTTAAAAGTGGGGAGACTGTGTACAAAGATCGGGTTTCTGTCCCTTACTGTCAAATCAGAAGGAGTGGAGTACCAACCAGCTTGGTGCTGCAACACAGCAGCATCAATGCGGGCCAAGTGGAGGAAGCCTCAGGCTGTCACAGCCTCCACTCAGCCAGCTTGCTTAACCCTTTACCCGTCTGATACCTATTTGCAATTCATTCACTTTGCTTTTAGGAGAACAAAAGACCATTCATGTGGTGGAGGTGGGGCATTATTCAACACTTTCAGAAATGTTAAATACACTGTTTTCCTGACCTAGAGAGATACTTGGTGTACTCAGAGATTTAGAAAACTTAAAAGCTTGGAGAGATGAGTACTGAAAGCATTATCATAGTGTTTGATACTACAGAATTACCTGTGTAAGTAATTTCATAAGAGAAAATTATCTTCTTTCCTGTGCATAGACATTAAATGTGGATTAAATATTGAAAATAATCCATTTGAATTGTGTATGATATAATCAGATGTAAAAAACTGCTCTTCAAGCTGGAGCACTGATAGTAGAATCACATATGCAGATGTATTCTTTTATTTTTTGGTCATATATTGAAGAAAATCTCTAGAGATGAAGAGGGAGGGAGGGCTAGGGCTTCAAAACTGGTGGCCAGGCAGAATTCCCTCTGCTCATGGAAACCTAACAGGTTTCTGGAAGACTCAGCATTTTCTCAGATGCCTTCAGTGTTTATTTTACATGTATAGCGTTCTCAGTGGGAGAGGCTCAAAGCCTGTGTGCCCCAAGGTGTGCTAAGAGGGGAGGGTCAGCCCAGAGTTCTGGCCCCTGCCAGGAGCTGCACAGAATTTCATGAGGTGATGCAGGAAGGTAAAAGGGAATTCTTATGAATTAACTCGGACAGAGCCATAAAATGTTGGTGTATTGATATTGGCAAATCTACTGTGTTGATTTTCTGAGGCTTCACAATGTATCTTATAAATCAAGGTCCATTGGAAGAAAACTGCAATATATTCATCAATAATCCTGTTTAAGGAGGAAAGACACTCAGACTTTCTGTGTATAGGGAATTTAAACTACAAAATCTTAAAGAGACTTTATACTTTGTTGTTGTTTTTAAGGAAGGTAGGAGAAGGAATGCCTGATATAGGTAGTTGCAACCCATCCTAATGTTTTCCTTACATCTTACTCTAGTGACAAGAATAATTGTAATTATATCTCTGATATCTTGCTTTTGTTTGTACACTGACTCTTCACGTATTTAATGGAAAACTTCCTTAGCCTCCACTATCCTGGAACATAAAGACTCACCAGAGTATCAGAACTGATTTTGCTGTTGTGTCCTACTCTGTCAGATACAAATCATGCTGTATTTGGGGAGAATAACTTTATGGGCAAAGAATAGACTTTTTCTTTAATTTATTTCTATATATTCAATTATGCAATATTGCTGCCAGGCAGCTTGGGTTCGGAAATGCCATCGTACAGACACGGCTTGCCTTATTAGTTCCCATTTCCAGGTAGAGACAGAGGACATCACTAGTTCAGATAGGGTCAACGTGACACCATGGAGCACCTCTAAGGCCTTCCGGAGCAGTAATGAAACTATACATAGTGACTTTTAGATGATTATTTTATAAGAGTCTCTTGCCAAAGTTAGAGAAACGTGCATTTCTGAGAAACTCTAAATGTATGAGCTCAAGTATTAGAATGGTGTTTGATGTCAATATCTTTCAGCTTTCTCTCCTGAATCTTGATAAGTGTTTATTTGACTAATATTTATATTTTGCTATTGAAATAGTATACTGCTTTTTTGAATTTGATTTAGAAATACTAATGGCCATCTTGTCATAGATGGCGAGGAGTCATAGCTTCTGTTTGAACACATCTTCTGTCAAAAAGTGCCCTCAGTAGGTGGATTGTTTCACTCCAAAGTATGGCTGATCATTGTGAAGTTCTTTTCTCCTAGATTCCACCAGTGACCTCCCTTAATTACCATCCATTCATGTTAGTTTTGACCTTGTAAGCCAAGAGGCTGTATATCCTATTGCACATATGACTCTTCAGTACAGGTTTTGTTCTTTATGTGTCAGTGAAATATCTTTTTAAACTTTTTCACCTATATGCTTCTTTCGGACCTGGGATGACAGTCCCTAGACAAACTATATATGTTAGTAATATATTTTAAAAGTGTGCTAGACATACTACAAAACTACACACCAGTTGTGGCCTGACTATGATATGATGAGGTGGGACAGATATCATCTTGGTTTAGAATCCCTATCCTATAGATAAAATTCTAAGGGAGAATTAGCTTTTTAAAAAAGCCATAGAACATGTTTGGTTATTCGCCTTTCAGTAAACTACCATTTTTTTTTATGAAGTTAAGACCAATCCATAATTTTATATCTCTTCTCTCTATGTTTCCTGGTTTGCTTTGTCTCGCTTTTTTCCTCCATCTGCCCTTTTGCCTACCATCAGTTGGCAAGCATTAACATTTATATTCCAGGCATTGTTCTGGGGTCTGAGAATACATGTTGAGAAAAGTAGTATTCTGATTGTTACAGTCAAGAAAGTAACAGTTAAATACACACAAACACATGTCAGTGATAAATGCTGTGATTAACACATATAGTAGTACAGCAGAATAAGGACATAATGAGTGACGGTGCATTAGGGACAGCCCTTACTGTATATACGTAGCGGTCAAGAACGGGTAATTTTGATAAGCTGGCATTTGAGGAGGATCTAAAGAGAATTGGCCAGCAGGATGAGGCAGTAGCTATTAAGACTCACGATGTTGGTCAGGTGGCTGAGGCAGGGTGACTACTGGGAAGAGTAATAGGAAATGAGGTTAGAATAGAATAGGGGTATTGAAGGCCTTACAGTTTGCTATATGTCCTTTAGATTTAATTCTGGGAAGACTTGGAAGCCATTTTGTGTAAATCAAGTGGAATGCTGGAATCTGATTTACATTGGAACTCAGCCCCTTTCTAGCTGCTGAATTGAGAGTACACAGAAAGAGGTAAGGGTGAAAACAGGGAGGCCAGACCCCTAGAGGACAGGCAGGGATGAGGGAATCTAGGATTGGGGACAGATGAAGGAGCGTAGCTGAGGTTGGTCTGTTAGGAAGGCGGATCCCACGGGCTCTTCCAGGCCTGTACCTGTGAGAAGAGAGGAAGAATTACAAACTCCCATTGTTCTTGTCTCGTCCCTGTTGGGTTAAGACCAAGGAGGAATGGAATTGAGTAAAATTGAAAAACCAGTAAGTTGATTTTGAACATGTCAAACTTAAGCTTCTGATAAGGAATTGGAAATATTTTGAAAGCAAGTAAATATGGTCATGTTCAGAGAGAAATTGATAGGTGAGGAAAGATACTTGAAAGTTTATAGCATATAGGTGAGACTGAAAGACATGAGACCAAATGTTATCATACGAGGAATTTGTCTCCAGAGTCAAGATTTGAACGCTCAGCTACGGACACTGCAGTTGTTGGATGACGATATACATGGAAGAGGAGAAGAGCACCAGCAAGATGTCCACCTTCCTCTGGGCCCCGTCTCCCAACGCACATGCAGGTGGACATCAGAGCGCTCCATCACCTCTCCAGGACGCTCAGTCCTGCCCGGCTGACTGTGGGGCTTGACCACTGTGCTGCTGGATGCTACATAAGGGCAGACGCCCTGAGGTGGAAGTGTGCCTGGTGTGTTCACAGCGCAGCAAGCAGGCCACTGTGGCTAGAGCTGACTGAGGGAAGCAGAGAGACTAGACTACAAATCCGGCCAGAGGGAGAGGGGAGGGGCTTGGTTAGTCACATTTTTATTTGCAGTTTGTTTTCATCTAATCAACACTCTTAGTCCTGTCATTATTACTATTGTTATGGTTGTTAAAGTATTTTTAATTTATGAGTAAAAATGATTCGTGACAGGAATTATGGAGAGGAAACATCAAATGAAGACTACCTGGACCCAGAGGTGCCGGAATATGCAACACTGTAGCCAGGATTGGAATTTTTAGAAAGTCAAAATATTGTAGCTCTGCCCCATTATAGTTTTGTATCCTCAAAATAGTGAAGAAATCTGATCCTATTTTGATTTTTGTTCTCTAGTGAATGTGGCTTTTTTTCATTTCTGAATTTTTATAAAAGTATCACTTGCTCTTAGAATTCATTATTTTTTACTAGTTTATGGGTAAATGTTTTATCATTTATAACAGTACAGTAATAGATGGTGAGCTTTCTCGATTATGTTGAAAGCCCTTTTTTGGCTTGGAATATTATTATCATTGTTTTTTGATGCGTCTGGTCTTCCCATTTGTTCTTTCCCAGGTCACTAAATACTGGTTTCTAGTCTTTGCCTGTTTGTTCCAGATGCGTTCTACAGCCTCTCACATTTATTCTCTGCATTCTGGATTTGAACTTGATTCTATTCTGAACTGCATCTCATTCTGCTAAAATTAATAATGGTGCTTTTTAATTAAAATTACCTATGTATTTGGGGTTCTTTTCTTTCAGTCTGTCTTCTGATATCATTGATAATTGATAATTGAACAATAGTTCATTCTGCTTGAATCACATTGACAGTACAAAGCACAGGCTTTCTCAAGGTTCATTTTGCATGTTCCTTTTCCTCTGTGACATCCCAAAGTAGCTCTTATCCTCTGTATGCTGGTATAATACTCACAGCTTGGGTTTTTTTTAATAGTTATGTGTGATAAGGGATCATTTATCAATTTCATTTTTAAATGTTTGTCTGCCCTTGAATGACTGGCCTGCTGTTGGAGGTAGATTTTCCCCATCAGTGTTGACGACTCACGTCATTATCTGCTATGTCTGTGTTGGATGCAGTGTAGGAAGGCTGGATAATGAGGGTCAGTGGCACTACTTGAGTTTGGAGTGACTGAGAGTGGCCTGAGGGAACTGGTCTTGCGGATGTTCCCACGGGAGAGCGAAACACATTGCTGGACTAGAATTTAGGTTTCATTATCTCGTCTTCGCTTTAGTTTGGCTGGGTAAACAGTATGACTGTACCATTCCATTTAGTGTCTTGTGTGTGCCAAGTGAAAGGAATGTTCACTTTTGTTAGTGAGTCTTGAGATTTTCAGTGTCTCTGTTGCAGACATAGCATGAACTCACATGCTGCTCATGCCGTATTAAATTGTGACCCTCTGTTCACTGTTTTCCACCAAATATTCCTTACTTTGTTTATGAAACAGTGTCATTTTTAAGGAAGGGGAATTTTCAGTAAGTTCTCAGTGATCATTTTCATTTGGCAGAGTTGTGTTGACGTACTATGCAGTGTGGTGGCCACTGATGCTCAGTTTCATTGCCAATTCAGTTTTCTCTTATTTTTGCTTTTCTTTGGTTATATGTGTGTGTGGCGACCAACAGCATGACACTTTTAAAGTAATTGTTGTTTTTGCAGCAGCCAAGATTTTTTCACTTTAATAAAACACCTTTTGCTGCTTTTGGGAAATTTCTGATTGATTGATTGACTGATTGATTTGAGACACGGTCTCACTATGTAATTCATGCTGGCCCTGAATTCATTAGCCTAGGCTGGCATTGAACTTCTGGTGATCCTCCTGCCTCTGCCTCTCAATTGCTGGAATTATAGGTGTGCACCACCATGCACGCGGCTTGAGTTGTCAATTTAATATCTACCCAAGAGCATCCACCTATAGATCAATCCTTTACGGTGTGGCGATCAGCTCTGTTACAGAAACCAGCGTCAACAACAGGGAGAAGGGAGAGAGCAGTTTCAATGAAAAAGAAAAACATTGTTCCTTTGGGGGGTTTGCTTGGTGTTGAGCTCCCAAGTGTAGTAATGAGCAGCAGGGCATGAGGGGTGAGAAGGCGTCCAGATGGGCGGACAGATGAAGTAGGGAAGCAAAGTCCATATGCAGCTGGGACACAGGTGGGCTTCCACCTCTCACCTCTCCAGTGTGAGATGGAAAGAGATAGAAGCACGAACAATGGCCTGATTCTCTTTCTCCTTCTCAATATCAGAAAGTTTTATGTTGTTAAATCAAATAAAAAAATTTTTATTAATAGTGTCACTCAAGAATTTAGGCGGTAAGATGGATATGTGAATATTTACAAATGTTAATTTGGAGTTAGGAATTCATTTAGCCTAACAAGAAATTGAGTGAATAAGTGTTTTTTCCCCCCCTTCAAAATGTATTTACTGCACATATGAACCAAGAAAGCAATGTTCAGTTTTACACAAAAGGCATAGTTGAACTTTACTTCTCTGGGGAATATTGTGTGATTTCACTCACGTGATTTTCTCCTGACTGTACAGATTCCTTGAAATATGTATATGTATTCTTCGTAGAGAGTTAGCCTTTTTGCTTAACCTTTTGTTGATGAGGTGGAGAGGGAGCTTCCCCGGTGGGCGTCTGTTCTCAGGCCTTTCTGTTTCTGATTTCAAGGTGGGCGTGGTGGGGGGGGTGCTGTGTGGCTGCAGCTCTTTCAAATGCATCACCTCTCAAAACAAGAGTGGCCCTGTCAAAGACTTCCCCCAAACAGGAGACCAGCATTATCCACTGCTCCTGCAGCTTCACACTCAAGCAACATCTATCTGATAGTTGTGATCATAACTGTGTAACATGACTATAATCAGTCATTGAGTATGTAAAATTGAGAATTTCTAGACTTTCTGTATGAATCTGAGAAACAACATAATATTACTACCTTAAATGAATGAATGATTTCAAAATTAAGAGTACCTGAGCTTTTTGGAAGTCATTAAGTCCTAGACCCAATAATTATTGTGGAGGCATGTGATTTTTTATATAAAGTCAGATTGCACTAACCTTAAAACATTCCCCATGTGTGGCTGTGAGTGGCCACTGCTTCTATGTGGTTGTTGGTGTGATCACATTTTTCTTTGTGCCATTTATGGACATTCTTTGCTGACAAGGGTACTGCTTGCTTGAGCTTGGTGATATGGGCTTGATGAGATTTCTTTACATGTAAAGTATTCTAGAATTTTTTCTCTTCAGTCATCAATCCTACCCTTCTTTCCATCACTCTTAAATTATAGCCACCTCTACTTTTATGAGAATACTAAGGCCTCTTAAATGAAGCCCTTTTGTCAGTCTCTGTATAAATGTGTGCCCACCTCTTATTTCTGTATTTTTGGTTGAACATCACAGTATAACTTACCTTAAATACTTAAAGCATCTGTGCTTTGATCTATCCACTTTGTCTAGAATACATTCATTCTGTTAAAATCATTTATACTTTCCTTTTTTTAAAGATCAGATCTGTGTCTCTATATGTTATAAAGTCAGTGATGTCAGCTGAGAGTATTTCTTTTCTTTTTTACACATGCGTACTCAAATAGTTATAATTACAGTGTATATGCTGCTTTGATTTCTTAAAGATTGCCATATGCTACAATATTTTAATCATGTTATTGATTTGTAATACTATCTTTAATGACTAACCTGCCTTATTGAGCTTCTATGTAAGAATTTTCTATGTTTTTCATTCTATTGTTGTGATCAGTGATGTTAAGCCTTTTTGTGTACCTGTTAGCCATTTGTGTCTTTCTTTAAGAAATGTGTTTTTATATTTATTGCTTATTTTTTAATTGGATTTTTTTGGTATGACTGAGATTTTTTTTAGTTCCTCGTAACTTTTCTGTATATTAACACTTTGTAAGGTATAGTTTGCAAATAATTTCTATAATTCTTTTTCTAAACTTCTATAATTAAAAAAAACTTTTAAAAACCAAAGAGAATAGATTAATAAAATATGAGGAAATTAATGGGCCAAAACTTAAAATATAGTGGTTTAATAATGCAAAAGATACTTACTTAAGTAAATCAATAAAATAGACAACCTTTAGTAACCTGTTGAAAAACTAAGAAAGTACAATTATTAGGCATTGGGAAAGGATTACAAATGTAGACAAAAAGAAGGTCATTCATATTTTAATAGTTAAATACTAATATATTGGAAATTTAGAAGTGGCCCATATTGAGGAAATTGTTACTAAAATTGATTGGAGTTAGGAAACCTGAATGCACTGTTACTCCATGAAAAAATTGAAAATTTAATCAAAGATCACCAAAAGTGACATGGAGCTCAAAAGCTTTTGCTGCTGGATAATTCCATCAAATGCTAAAAGTGGAAAACAATTCCTGCATTGCATAAATACTATTTGAAAAGTTAGGAAAAGTACTCATTTCAGAAGTGAAGATTATTTCTGACACTAAAATTAGAATATTATATAAAATTAAAAAATACATGAGTTAGATGTGATCAGTCAGTTTCATTGATACACCCATAATTTCAGAACTCCTAAGCACCTGAATTCAGCAGCGCTTTCAAAGATCGCTTTTTCACTGCCAAAGGTGACTGGCAAGTGTGATCATTAACTGATTGTCAACTTGAGTGGGGAACACCCAGCTGAACTGAGTCAGCATTGTTCTGGGCATGGAGGACCCTCTTTAAGGAGGATTGTTGGAGGAGGATTTTAGCTGACCTCGCTTGGAGGAGCTTCGATGTGACTTCTTTTCTTTGGAGGAGCTCCAGCTGTTTTTCTCTGAAAGAGCTTTGGCTGTACACCCCCTTCAGGGAAGCTTCAATTTTTGTCTTCATCTTGGGCCGTTGTCTTCTGTCTTCCAGTGCAGATCCCTTAGCCTTCTAGCACAGAGCCATCAGCCTTTTGGCACAGACGCTTCCAGTCCTGGCCCTTGGGTCTTTTCCTGCGCACCTCCTTAATGTCTCCCACTGCTGATTCTTCGGCCTCCTGAAACAAACTTGCACAGGATACTGCCCTGGGCTCCAGGCCTTCGAGTGGATCCTTTACTTCTCCAGCACACAGAGATGTTTTGCACTCTTCTACGTAAGCATTCAGTCACACAGCAAGTAAAGGCTTAAACAGTAATCTAGTAGGAAGGTGTGAACCAGGCTGGAGGTAGTAGTGGTGGAGAAAAATGCTGATTCAGTGGCTAATAGTACAATGTCTATTTTGAAGGTAAGGAGAATTAATTATTAATTGAGATGTGTGATTTAAAAAATACAGAGGAGAAGGTATTGCTTAAGGGTTTGTCTGAAGGACGTGTTGCCGTCACACACATAGCAGGGCCTCTAGCAGGAAACTGAGAGCATGTGTATGTGTGGAGAGTTGCAGGAAACTGAGAGTGTGTGTATGTGTAGAGTCGCCATCAGGTGTCAGTTTGGGAGGGGCTAAGTGGGTGATGCCGAATGGATTTTTTTTGAGACAGGGTCTCACTATGTAACCCAGGCCGGCCTTGAACTTACTATGAGCCTCTTATCTCAGCTTCCTAAGTGCTGGGATCACTGTGTGCACCAACCTGCCCGGCTGCCTAATGAATTTCTAAATGGAGATGTTACGGATTAGGTTAGCTGTAGGAGTTTAGGTAAATAGTCTCTGAGTTAGAGATATAAACTTTGAGACCTTTAGAAATATGGGTCATCAAAGAACCAGTAGACACAGATAGCATGTATAGTCCTGAGCCTGTGGGAGGACATGTGGAAAGTGAGTATGGTTGGGCCAGTTTGGGGGTGACACTTAAAAGAGACAAGAGGAGGAATTTGTAAAATAAAACTGAGAAATGTGCATCTGAGGATATGTGTGTCCTGCACTTCTGGAGAAATTACTTTAAATGAGAGAGAAATCAGGTCATGCTTTGGTGGTGTTTCAAGGGGCGGAAGCTTGCGATTTCACCTTTGAGTTTGGTGGTGTGTTGTGGTGTTTTGATGACCACACTTTGAGCTTTTTCTCTTGTGGGATTAGAGTGAGTTTAAGAGCAAGTAAGAAGAGTGAAACTGTAGACAGTAGATAAAGACAGCTGTCTACAGAGTTTCGCTTTAAAGGTAGGAAAGAAGCACATTGGTAACTGGGTAGGTTGAGTGTTAAGAGAAACGTTTGGTTTTTAACACTTTTTCTTTGTGAAAGTTGGACACATGGCCGCATGCTTGTTTATCTTTGGAAATGAACCAGAAGACAGAGAGAAGTTGATGCTCCAGGACAAAGAGTGTAGTGTAGAGCACTGCCTATGGCGCTGAGGAGCCACCCCAACCCCAGGCTCTCAGTGAGCCCCTGCCTTTTCCCTAGCAATAAGGACCTTTTACCACTTTCATTTAAAAAAAATACTTGTTTTTTTTTTTAAACTGCCCACCAGAAAAATAAGTTATAGCCTACTAAATACAACACAGGAAATAGAAAACAATTTTGTAAGAGTCAGTATTTCAGAAAATGTGCATATTTACATTCTAGTGAAGGATAAAACAAAATGAATTAATTCACTTACTCTGTAAGGGAAAGGATATCAGCTAGTGTTTTTTTTTTTTTTCAGCTAGTGTTTTTTAATGCAAAGGTTTTTTAAAAAATAAATATTGCATTTCTTTCTTTTTTTTTTTTTTGTCTTTTTGAGATGGTCTCGCTATGCAGTTCAGGCTGGCCTTGAGCTCACTTTGTAGCCCAGTCTGGTCTCGAACTTGGCAATGATCCTCCTGCCTCGGCCTCCCGAGTGCTGGGATTACAGGTGTGAGCCACCACGCCCAGCTTGAATTTCTTAGGTATAAATCTCAGTTAATGTAGCTGATATTTTTTGATCAGTTTCAGTGGCATAGTACTAAACTGTTGTTTAATAGTCAGTAAGTGAAGGTGTCTGTACAGATAGTTGAACTAGGGAGACACATGTAAGAATTACCTGGAGTAATTGTTCATGTTGCATCTGCCCTCCCTCTGGCAGCCATGGGGCTGTATGTATGTGTATGTGTGCAGATGCACATATGAAATCTCCAGTCACATTTACATATATTCTCCATTAGTAAATCAAGCTGTGACTACTCCAAGATAATACTTATAAACAAGTAGGTATCTGGCCATGTTGATTAGTTAATAACAGATCTGTAAGACTTAGACGCCAAAGGAACAGGTAATAGATGTAACATTCCAGTCAGATAAAGTCAAACTCTGATATTTTGAGTTTTGAAAATCAAGGAGCCCAAAAAATCCTTGTCCCTAATGCTGAAGAATTTTTCTACCTGAATCCAGAAAACCCCACCAGATACCTGCAACTGAAGCCTATGTTCTCCAGCTTGAAACAGCTTTCCATACTTGAACTTGTATTTTGTGAAAACCTGAAAGAAAAAATTCTCATCATCTTTCATGGATGGCT
Organism: Dinomys branickii; assembly: GCA_004027595.1. Lineage (NCBI taxonomy): Eukaryota > Metazoa > Chordata > Mammalia > Rodentia > Dinomyidae > Dinomys > Dinomys branickii. Next base: position 71,420 of record PVLD010003696.1, read on the forward strand.
TCAGCCTAAATTTTGTTTTCAAGGCTTTGCTGCTGGTTATTGGCTACACCAGAAGGCTCAGAAGCCTTGTGGAGCATCAGTTCTAAGGACATTAGCTTCCTGGGTGTGTTAGGTGGAAATACGTCACAGTGCAGCTGAGTGCATCATTCTGCTGGAAACAGTTTGTGTTATGTAAATGCTGGAAGATATTTCCTAAAGACAGTGATGCTTGTTTTTACTTAAAGCAAAGCCCATAATCTTAATAATAGATTAAAAATAGAGGCTATTTGTCTGTTAAACTTTGTTCCTGATTCTGTGGTAACATACTGATGATGATGGGTTAGGAGATACGTCTTATTAACCCTAATGCCAGGAGGCAGAAAATATTTAATCTGAAAAATACTATCAGATAATTATGATAAAAAGTTTTAAAAATGGAATCAAACATGTTCCTCTTTCACAAGATCTTAAATTGCCACCTGTTTTATTACATCATTCTTGGCAGCCAAAAATTTATAACAGATTTTAGATTTTGAAAATCATTATGACAGAAGAACTGTATTAAGATCAAACAGCTACTCTGGCTCCATTGGACTAAAGGCTGTTAAAGAGGATTATCTGGAACACGTTTTTTCACTTTGCAAAAAAGAATGTAGCAATCTACTAATATTGTGGCAGTGCATAAATCCAATTGTTTCTTGATTTCATTTTATTAATTAAAAATGGCAACGAAGGCAGTTTTGTTTTTGTCAGAGATGTTACCATGAGGGGATGTTTTCTTGTTCATCTAGTTCCCCCAACAAAGATTTAAACTCTTTCCAAGCAGTAACTTTAAGAGTGCTGACACATTCCTGAAGAAGTCTTTGTTTGTAAAGTGTGTACGCATACTGACATTCAGAAACGCGTCTTTTGGGGGCAGTACTTAGATTCCATCTTCTGTTTCCTTCACTTTCTCATTGTTCATATGCCCCTGAAAACAGTCTGTTTTTACTGGTAGCTAAACTTACAGAAGATATTTGCTCTGCTAATCAGGAATTTAAAACTACTTAATTTCATGGGTCCCACATGGGTCCTTTCTGTTCAATGAAATTACTATTTGAATGCCCTTTTTCATCCTGTTGACTTTTCTGTGTCAGATTATATAAGTTAATATCATAAGAAGCCTACTGAAAACTGTAATACTCCTTAGGAATCTGAATTTTTATTCTTTTTCTTTGCGTTGAGCTGGTGGTGTGTTTTCAGAAGTGCCTCCCTTAGAGCCTTGGCCTGCATGTCTTCACCACTTTTAACGTGAGTTTTTGTCAGGGTCATTCTTGAGAACATGCAGTAACCACGCTTGTTCACATGTGCTGCCCGGTGCTCCTCTCCTCGTGTTAGCTGTTTCCTCCTCCGGCTTTCTTCATCCTTCCCAGCATTCTCTAAAGTACTTTCTCTGAACCTCTGCCCTGTGCTCCCTATAAACAGGCCACATTTCGACAGTGTGTAGCATTTCCTCCTGCTGAATTACATTGCAAAATGAGTGGGGGCAGCTGCTTTTGATTTTTCTACCACAATGCTAGGATAGGCTCAGGATGAATGTCCACTAATCTGTTTGCTGTTCAGGATTTTAAAGCTATTTTAAATGGAATATGTCAGGGGCCTGAGCATCACTGGAGCACACTGCCTCGCTCTTCTGCTGGAGCCTCTGAGGTTCACAGTTTCCTTGATTGTTCAGAGTGGTTAATTTTAAGAGTAGCTAGGATTTTTCAGCCTGTGGTGTTTATGTGGCATAACTGACCTTTATTTTTAACTTAGTTTGCTTTAAAATGCCTAAATCATTCTGATAACTTTATTCTTAAGAATAGAAAGCCTGGGGAAAAAAAGGATTTGGCAGTTTCACTTAAACTTACACATAACATTTGCATTGTGACTTGGGAATTTCATTCTTATATTTGTCTAAGATAATTGAATACCTGTGTTCACAAAAAGACTTCTGTAAGTATGTTCATAGCAGCTTTATTCATAATAGCTCTAAAGCACAAACATGCCAATTGTCCAACAGTAGCAGGACAGATAAACAATGTGCAGCGTATTCATACAACAGAAGGCTGTGAGCAACAGACAGGAACATACTCCCGAAAGCACAGAAACTCACCAGTGTCCTATTACCTTGTTAAGTAGGTTCAACACATATTATTTGTTCTATTTACATGCAGTTATAAACACAGACAAAACTAACATGCAGTGAAAAAGTCAAGAAGAGTGATTACTTTGGGGATAGAGATTTAAGAAGGGTGCGAGAGGTACTAGAAGGGATGATTTGGTCTATGAATTGATAGGATGTATGAGAATTTACCCATTTGTCAAAATATGGTAAGTTGTGCATTTCAGGTTTTTATATTTCAGTTGTGTACATTTCACCTAAGTGAAAAATGTTAGCCTGTATGTTTAACAGGTTAACAGGTTTGTTATTTAAAATGGTATCGGTTAGCAGTTCTGAAACTCTGAGATTTTATAAGACCTGAGAAAATATGTAAATATGTCAAGGATATTGATAGCCAGATTTCTCAACTTTTGGATGACGTAATTGCAAATATGGAAATGAGGGAAATTACAATGTACTGTAGTATTTTATTGGTATCATCAGAAGGAAGTTATGGTTTTTAATATTTGTACTTATATAGCTATGTAAGCATATAATTATGTATACATCTTACACATAGCTATATATTCATTTATATTTGTGTATCCATTTATATGAGGTCCTCCCATACATACAATATTTATATAAATGAGAAGCCCAGAAGTAAAGATAGCAGTATGCATATATATGTGCAGCTTTTGGATAGTAAGTATCATTATTCGCTAAAAGAACTGGGACTTCTTTGAGAATTAGAAATGGTCGATTCAAGAGTTGGTCATATTTAAGATGAGAAAGTGAAGTGTTGGAGGCATTATGATGGCACCAAAAGATAGAGAGGTTACCTTGAAGCGGTTTCTGGCTCACATCTGGGACAATTTGAGTATCAAATAAAAATATTAGTGGATTATTTCCTATTGAAATACGGATTATTTCCTATTGAAGAATCTAAGACACCTTGGGTCCATTTTCATATGAATGCATCACCAAGTGTCAATCCTAGTAGAATGCCAAATAGTAAATATAGAAAGGGTGATGGGATTCTAACTTCATCGGTGCGTTGCATTAGTGCCTAAAATTGAAGAGCCTCAATCTAATCTTGAGAAAACAGCAGAAAAATTCAAGTTGGCCTCAAAAATATCAAATTCAAGAGACAAAAAGAAAGCTCGAGAAAGTGTTCCACACTGACAGATACCAAAGAGAGTTAGCAGTATGTTTGGTCATATATGATCTGGAGATTGAACCTGAGCCAGGGCATGGGGGCCCAGCTATAAAATGACATTAATGGGATAGTAGGTAAATGTACATGGGAATTTTCAATTGGTTATTACTGTGGAGGCAAAGTTAAATTTTCTGATCATGATATCTATACTGATTAAGGGAAATTTCTTTTTTAGAAATATACTTGAAGTGTTCAAGAGTAAAGAAACATATCAACACGCTCTTAAATGTTTAGAAAAATTAGTTACAATTTTTTGTTGTCTGTATAGAGGGATAGATTGGTTGACAGAATTTACTGAAAGTGATAAAGTAAGAAAAAACTAAGCCATTGGGGCAAATCTGGGCATCTTACTTGTTTCAACCACTATAATGCAGAACCATAGACTTATAGGTTATAAACAGCAGGAATTTCTTACAGTTCTGAGGCTGGGAAGTCTAAGATCAAGGGGCTGGCAGATTGAGCCTCTGAGTGCTTCCGGGCTTGTGAGCAGCTGGCTTCCTGTTCAGTTCTAACACAGTGCAAGGGGCAACAGAATTCTCTGGAGTCTTTATAAAGGCACTGATCGCATTGATGCAGGCTCCATCCTCTTTACCTAGTCCTCTTTCAAATGTCCGACTTGCTCATACCATCAGAGTGGCAGTTAAGGTTTCAACAGGAGAGTTTTGAAGTGGAGGAGGGTGTGGAAGGACATAGACATTCAGTCTAAAGCCCTGGGTAAGGCATAGATAGATATTCCTTAAACTATTCTTACAGTTTTTGGCAAGATTGAAATCTTGTCAATGAAAAGTTATGCATGATCAATTGAAGAAACAAAAGGTCTACAGAGTGATGAGGAAAGTAGTATTCCAATATTAAAGGTTATACTAGCAACTGAAATTTCTTTTTATGCCCTTAAATATTTATTTGATTGTCATGATGTCATTTGGTTTCCCTAGTGTGTTGCCACTCTTCAGGATTTGTTCGTGCAGTGTCCTAGAATTATGAGCTCTTAGGGCTAATGGATCATAAGCATCCATTTGAGTCTGCTTCTAAATGCTTCTGAATAAGTGATCTTTTAAAGTTAAATATCGAATTCACGTTATCAGGTCTAGGGACACTTATTTTGGCTATCCCAGCTCTTGGTTTCCTCTTGCACCGTTAATACCATTACCATTGTATCTCATAAGGTAATATCCCATGCCCTGCCCCAAAGCAAGAGAATAGCTCCTCCGTTGGTTCCTAAACTATGTCCAAATTCACAGAGAGGATTAGGATATATTAAAAAATTTCATAGGAAACATAATGAAATCTGTTGGGCAGAACTTGGCATAGTTTGCAGTTTTAGTGTTCTCTTGATATAGTTCAGCTTTTATGTTACATTACTGTGATTCTTTCATTTGGAGTCATATTTTCGTGAAGCCGCATTTTTAGTGGCTGCTCTTATGAAAAGCATGAAGTTCATAGGGAATAAAAAATGAGGGTGCTGGTGTGTAATGGGATTCTAAAGTTTGGGAAGTTGCTCATCACACAACTTGCTCTCCTTGGAGTATTATTTACCTGGAATACCGAGTGTCATAGTGATAGCCAGTGCGAGCTTTTATACAGATCCCTAAAAGAAAGACAGTAGCAGAATTTTCTGAAGTTAAAAACACTAGACAAACACAAGTCTTTAACATCCTTATTAGTGTTCATGTAAGGTTTTATTAGTTAAGCCATAGAATTGAAAGTTTATTCGGTTGAATTCATTTCCTTAGTTTGCCTAAGAGCATCTCAGGGGTGCGGGATCTGGCGTCATCCTCATGTTTGTGGCCTCCTCTTCATAACTACTAATGAGGAGCAAGAAACTGTTAGGCTGATAGCAAATGGCAGTTGTGCTTATCAGTTCACAGTTGCATGTAATTGTAAGTTTTACAATATATTGTGGTTTGAAATATTCACTAACTACGTAGATAGATTTTTAGTATTTGAGTGTGAATATATATCACATAGACTAGTAATCTTAGTAAAACATTGCAGTTATAATAATCATGCAACTGTAATAAGTAACCAAAGGAAACAGGATGTACTAACTGTCAAGCTGAAGATTAGAATTTGAAGCTTCATATAAACAAGAAAATACTAAAAGCTACGTCATAGGTTATCATAAAAAGTTAGTGTCAAAAGTGTTTTAAAGGCACTGTGATCCATCTTTGTCATACAAATGAGAAGACTTAAAGCCCAGAGACATGGAATGAGAACTCTCATGATAAAATGTCCTTATCCCAGGCTGTTTTCTTTTTCTCACTTGTTTATGACAACCCATTTCCTGTCTGACAGAGAGAGAGAACAACTGTCTATTGATCCCAACACTGCACACATTATTAAGGGGCTCATGCTTAGCATGTTCTTGTCACATATCAAGGGAAGAATCAGTCTGTCACTTGTATGAGGATCCTACTAAACAATCAAGAAGCCACCTTAGAATAAGCTAGAGCTGCCCTCTCCATGAAGGAAAATGAGCATTCAGAGAATGTGTGTGTCTGTGTATAACAGATGTCTAGGAATAGAATTTTAGGCATAAAGACTTTTGCGTGGCTACAACTAGGGATTCGAAGTTACTGTTATGATTTAGTGTCTGTCTCTTGGCTCAGGTTTCCTTTTGGTTAGCTTGATTCTCAGAGAAGCTCTTTCCCAGAACTTGGCCAGGGGGACACAGAACTACTGGTTCTGATTAGCAATAGAGAAGAGGGGTTATGTTAGAGTAGACTATTTTCTCTGAAGTTCTTTGGAACTTAAAGTGGCTCTAATAAGATTTTGTTTATAGATGATAAAGGAAACAGCTTACACTTTTGTGACCTCACACCCTGCTGTGATATGTCAGAGACATCTGTATTTCAAGTGGTCATGACTTGTACAAATTCTATGCAGATTCACAGTTACCTGTAGAAGCATAGGACATGGCAAAACTTTAAGCTAGAAAATAATGGGAAAGTTATGGCTCACTGCAAACAGAATAAAATTTTAGCCATGAGAAATCACAGAAGTAGTCTATGGCCACGGGTTTACTGGGTGTGAGTGTACAACAAAGTAGGTAGGACCTACAAGGCTAAAGAGAAAAGTCAGACCTCTGAAATGCTGGGTGCAGCACAGGAACGAAACACAGCAGTGTGAGAGCAGAGCACACACCCAAGAGAACGTGGTCCTAGCTCTGAAGGCCTCTTCTCAGGAAGCGATGTAAGAAGTGGCCACAGTGAGGAAAGTCTAAAAGGTAGCAGTAAGTTTGGAAGATTTTGATGGAACATAAGCACCACCTGGTCATTTTTGCTGCTTTTTGGTCATGTTCATTAATTTATTTCTGTTCTTTACTTGGAAATTTCTTCTTTCAGATTTCTCTAAGTCTTACTTACTTACTTAGATGGGTGTTCTTTGGTGTGGGAAATCTGCCAGTTGCAGCATGTATTTATTCCAGATATGCCTTACAAAGCCAGTTACACAAGGTGTGCTTGAGAACCACAGGGGCTCAGTCTCATTGATCCCCTTAATCTCTTTAAACCCCTCTGCCTGACACACCATTAATGGTGGTTGAGTCTTTAAGAGTTAGTGTCAGTGCACAGTGAATGTCCAGTGCTCCTTCAGTCAGGTAAATAACCCTTTCCACACACACAGTTACCCAGACAGATGATCATTGGTTCTTTGCGAGAAAGAAAGAGGAAGATCTAAATTATAAGCATGCCTGGCCTCCTCCTTCTTGATTGAAAAGGAAAGTTCTAGGAATTTATTGAAGTACTCTGGTTTTCTGTTTTGTTCAAATTAATTTTTTGTTCACTTAAGCCAGAATTTTTCTGGTGAGTCGGATGAAGAAACGAAAACCCCAGTAGGCTGACCTGTTCAGTTCCAGCGCTACAGGACTGTGGCCAAGCTTCCAGCGCTAAAAGATCTCTGCTGGTCAGCTCATTCTGATTGCAACTTGGGTTCTGTCTATTATTCTAAGAATATTCACTTCATCTGTAGATATTAAGTGTTGCCACGGGGTTCCTGCCACTCAGAGATTTCACCTTGGTGAATTCAGGGTGCGCTATTGATGGCAGCAGATCCCACGTGAATTTCTGGCCTACAGCACAGGGCCAGGATCTTGGGCAGGAGCATCCATACGATATAGATAGAGGATAGATGTCTAGGTCTTATATACCCAGTTAATTCTAGCATTCCAGTCTTTCTGAGTTTTTGAATTTATATCAGGGACTCTTATTTAGTGTAGGCTACTTGTGGGGCTTAGGGTAGAGGGTCAGCCTGACTTTGGGACCCTCCTGGGCAATGGTGGAGCACACTGTTGGGTAGGTCACAGAGGCACACTCTTGGATACTGCCTATGTGTGTATAATGTATGTAGTCCTTGTCACTTTTCTGGCACTGCTCTCCTGCTCTCCTTCCTGGCTGTTTGAACTAAGCATGTTTGATCTGCCATGCCCCTCAGCCATGATGTTTCTGACTTGGGCCCAACTGTCCATGGATTGAATCTCCAGAAACAATGAGGCGGATTAAAACTGTCTACTTCAAGTTGTGGGTGGTGACAGAAGGGTGTTATGTCTGGTGAGGAAAAGGCCAATATACCAATTTGGGGCATAGACTGCAGCTCATTGAACTCAGCAACTCTGCTCTGTACCCATTGAAAAACTTGCTTCATTTATACTTTGATACTCTTGCAACTAGAACATAAGCTCTTTGAGGACAGCAATCTGGTTTTGTTCACTCTGTAAAGTCTCTGGTGTGTGGCATAGTGCCTGCTATAGATCACCAGGTTCATCACTGAGTGCTTGATGAAGACTGACTGGCACACGTAACTGTACTTGTTCATTCCTGGGATATATTGATCATGGTGCTAGTAATAGCAAGTAGTAGACCCATAGAAGATAAAAGTAAATGAGTTGTCAATGAACAAAGAGGTGGCCAGGCCTGAAACCCTGAAGGCAGAGGGGTGGAGAGGTGAGAGGTGAAACTTCCTGGGTAGTTAGTGACCACACTGTGTAGTGTGGGAGACCCTTGTGAGAGAAACTTGTCTGGTATTGCAGTTGTGGTCAGAAATCCTAGGAGCATTTTAAGTCATGAGTGACAGAGTTTTATTTTATTTCTACAATTGTTTAGAGACTAGGTTGAGCAAAGCAAGCTTGATGGCAGGGAGATCAATTAGAAGGCATATTTTTCTTTAAGTGTAGCTCATCACTGGCCCCGGGTGATAGCGGTTGACCCTTCATCTGCTGTTGTCACTTGTCTTGTGAGGAAGCCTGGCGTTGCGGCCTTGCTGTGTGGGTGCAGCTGCCGTGGGGACTGCAGCTGCTGTCCAGACCTCTCCCTCCTGTCCAGAGCCACGCAGACGGGGCCTGGTGAATGGGAAGCTGAGTTGCCAGTGTGCCTGGGGAGGGCTTCTCTGGCATAGTGCGATGTTTCACTAAGCACACTTCTGTGCTGGTTTTGTTAATCAAGTTGCTATTGTATGTAACATTCCAGAACTAGAGTTATAATTTCATATTTTAATTATAAGTAATGTAAATGTAGTTTATAGATAATTCTAAATACATCATAGCAATTTCTAATTTTCAGTCTGTTCTATAATTGGTTATTATATTTATATCATGCACTGTAAAAGCATAATGAACTGTTAGCATATGAAGTTATATGTATTAGTGGCATGCTTTACAAACTGCAGAATTATAATTGTATTTTATTTGACTTTATTTTTGCGATTTTTATTCAAAGTACCAAGATACAAATATGCAAGGAGTCGTATATGAGCTAAACAGCTACATAGAACAACGGTTGGATACAGGAGGAGACAACCAGTTGCTCCTCTATGAGTTAAGCAGCATCATCAAAGTAGGTAAGAAAAATTTTGTATTTTTCTTAGAAAAACTGGACCAAAGATGCTTTTCTCATGTTATAAAATTTGTCAAGAAATTGACATATTAAAAGGTCGATAAATGTCACTCATTTATTTCTATGGTTGGAGCAAGTTTGAAGCATAAATCTTTCATTATGAAACTATAAGAATGGGTCAAACCTAAAAAAATCTCTAAATTATCTAAACTCAAATAAATATCTGCCTAACACATGGGTTGAACATATTATTCCTTCAACACCTACTTTTCTTTGGGTACAATTGTTTTACTGAATTCACATCTTTACCAAAAAAATCGTTAAGTTTTAGGGGAAACTAACATTTGAAATTTATTTGGCTAGAAGACAATTTTACTATATAAGAAATGCCTTATATTGTGAAAAGAATGGGGAAGTTATATCAGAAAAGTAATTTTTAGAAAGATGCACTATTTTGGGGACATGAGTTTTTTAAAAGATATCCACAGTGATAGTGATGGTGATAACATTTATGGTGCACTTAACTATATGCCAGGTACTTTAGTGTGGGTGTTACATGCATCCACTTACATGCTTTCATGATAATCTCATAAGATGCTTTCTGTTATTATTACTTTTACTGATGAGAAGCCACAGGACAGAGAAGTGAAGTCTTACCCAAAAACCCATGAGTAAAAAGGAATTAAGTGCAATTTTAGCAATTCTTCCGAGGCTTACCCTAGTCATTGCTGTGGTATTGCCTTAGGTGACCCTGAAGTGATGTCAGGGAATCATATTTCAGTGGGTATGCAGGAGTTCAGACCACTCCTTTTGGTTGATGCTTATTTCAGTGATTCAATATTATGAACACCAGTTCTGATATTCTTAACTCTTAAAATTTAAAGGCAATTCTTGAATTAAAAACTTATTCTCTAGTGGTTCTACATATTCAAAGTTTGACAAATATGTTATTACATACTATGGTGCCTGTGGTACACATTTGAGAATGTCACAGCATAAAATTTGCAGTCTCTAAAAAGAAATGTGTGAAGCTCTTCTAATAATGTTATTGAATAAAGCCATGAATTACTTTGTGCTGTTTACTGCATGACCCTGGGTTACTTTAACAAATTCTTTCAAAAGGCTCACCTTTGAGAATTGGTATATGTTATATTTTTCCATTGAGATTAGTTTCTTTTTTATTACTTTGGCAGCCACAAAAGCTGATGGATTTGCACTGTACTTCCTTGGAGAGTGCAATAATGTAAGTATATTTAGATTTTGGTGCTCTAGATAAAAATATTATAAGCTCTTTAAAATGCTATTATATTACAAATAAAAGACATATATACTATAGTTATCAAATACTTTAGACTGATTTGTATTTTGTTTCCATATGTAATTAATGCCAGTCAAAAATGGCTTGGCAAGAAGAACAAAACAAAGCAAAAAGCCATGGCAAGTTGTAGACATAAAATCTTACTACATATTTATTTACTTATTTGTTTATGTTTTGGTCTGTAGTGTTCTGCATCATGAATGGCATTTCTAGCATTTGTATTTTTTACAAGTTATTTCCACACTATGGTATGGGCTGCCACAGAGGAGAGCTTCTGCCTTTCGTATGCATGATCTATGGTAGAATACAATAAGAATACATGTTTAGCACTATCTGTATGATTTATAAGGCTTTGAAGGTGAGTTCTACAAAATCTCTGGAACAGTTACTGAAGCTGGATCCCAGAGCTGCCACTGAATCTGTGGCTCTGGTCATTCAGGCCTGTGTGGAATCTCAGCTGTAGCTGCTTTATATTTCTGGGGGACTTTACGGAGAAACAGCCCACTGTGAAATGCAGCATGCACATGCAGTTTCAAAAGGATCTCAGCATGTTTAGTCATTGATACTTGATTTTTGTAATGGCATTAAAATATGTACATACTATTTTAATATAATCTTAGTTAATACTTTATTTCTAACTTAAAATTCATTTGTAAATTTGACAAACATCTGTATTTTTTACATGTTCGGCAATGCTGCTTGAGATTTGAGTTGTATTTTTACAATATGATCCCTATATTCTTGAGTAAGCAAAATATGAGCTGTTGATCTTATAGAGCATGTTAGCAGAAACAAAGGAAAAGATGTTATTATATTCTATTTAATAATATAATGATACAAAGTGCACAAGTAGCTGCAGAAGGATACTCACTAAATTAATTAACTCATAACTGACCATCTTTATTTCCAGCTTTGAGTTTCCTTACCTTAGAGTGTTCCTTTAAGCTTTCTCTGGAGTCCTTCTATTCTCAGCCCAGAGATGCATTATAAAAGATTTGTAAGATATTCGTATAACTTGTAAAATTTTTAAGAGCGCCAAATTATCTGATCTGCTGTATTGCTTGGAGTAGAAGTTAATACACTTCTAAAATGCAGCTACCATATTAAGTGGATTGGAACATTTCTGCACAAGTGAGCTAATACATGTATACCTTCTTTTATCCTTCTTTTGAATATGAAAGGTAGCATAACACAGATAATTGTGAATGTTTTAAAAATTGTCTCCAGAGTTTGTTCATCACAAAGAAGTATTTTGTAAACTCAAATTTACAAAACAGAAATATATACATGACTAAATTATAATAGTGCAATGCAAACAGACTGAGGTAAGGAGTTTTTAGTGTACATAAACAGATGCTGAGGATCAAGAACAAGGTAGAAGGGATTACAAAATAGTTGCACTTACAAAAGTTTTATTTTTTTATTAATAAGATAGTACAAATAAATAGGTCAAAAATTTCAGTAATGGAATTTAAAAGTTCATTATTATATTATCAGAGAGAAAATACTTAAGGAAAACATAGGAATTGTCAGGGGTGGTGGTACATGCCTGTAATTCTAGCCAATCAGGAGGCTGACGCAGGAGGATGGCACATTTGAGGCCAACCTGGGTGTCTTGGCAGATACCATCTCAAAACTTTTTAAAAAGTCATGGAATATAGTTTGCTGGCAGAGTACTTGCCTAGCATATGTGGTGCCCTAGGTTCCATTCTCAGCACTACAAAAGAAACCAGAAATTGTAAGCAGAAGATAGAAAACAAGGCAAACTTATAAAAGTACTAAAAATAAGACAAAATAAGACTGAGAACCATTACGTAGTTATACCAAAATTGTGAGGTAGACTGAGCAAAAGGAAGCAATAACCAACCTCTTACTTAGGTCAGGTTAGAGTGAAATGAAACTGTCTTATCTTCTATTCCAGCAAAACGCAGAAAAGGAAGAAGCAGATGCTGCAGCTCAGTAACGAAGTGTAGCTCCAGGAATAAAAACATTAAATTGGAGAAGAAAGTCAGATTTTATTGGTAAAAGGTTTAATCCACAGTGAAAGCAGATCTGCAGCGAAGCTTATGCACTAGATACTTTGCCATTGAAATTTATAAAGTATAATATGCAGGGGTATTTTCAGTTATTGACAAATAATAAAAAATTTAGAGGACTTTAGTACTATCATCATTTAAGTTCATCCAAATTACATATATATCAAACTCATTGTTTTAAAGTTTACTGACTTGGGGTTCCCTTTCTCAATTTTGATGCATTTAATCCCCATTCAAGGGTTCATTTAGGGTTCCTGTATTAGCCAAGAAAAAAAAAAAGGAAATTAAATGTTGGAAATTAAACATGATATTCCAAGTAATTTCTTGCACAAAGAAAAGAGTCAAACATACTTAATTGAATATTTGCAAAATAACGTTCATGAAAAGAAACTGTAGTATTGCTAAGTCTCTGAACAAAATTTCTCACAATGGAAAGTGTACGTCCTTAAGGTGCTCAATATCTACCTGTGTATGTAAGAAACATTAATAAATCGTAACAAAAATCAGTTCATTAATTCGACCTATTTTTAATGGACACTACCACAAGGCAGGTACTGTTCCAGGTACCAAGCGTGTATTGTAGGGCATTTAAAAATCCCTACTCATATACACTCATATGGTTTGTAGTAACTTACACGCACAGTTGAGTTACTCCATGCTGTCCCTGTGTTGAAATGTCCTTCAGAAATATTCTGCATACTGGTCCATGTCACCTGGGTCAGTCACACAAAGAGAGAGACACACGAACTACAGGTCAAGCAGTTCATTTATTTTTTAAGGTACCATCCTGTTTTTCTGGGTTTCAGGGTTTTTTCTAGTTTATTTTTGGCTTTTAAAAAACGTGTACTTTAATTTGATTCTTCTATTTTTGTATCATCAATTAAAAGCAGAAAGAAAAGAGAAAAAAATCTCCACCCTCTTTGTATTTATGAATTTAAACTGAAGGTAAAAAAACAGAAAACTGGTAAAAGTGAGGAGATCGAAAGACAATACCAATAAACCATTTGCTAAACTAACCAAGTCAGAGAAAACCTAAGTACATAATGTTTAGACATTAAAATAGAAGCAAAACAATAGATATAGCGAAAATGACCAATTCTGGGGCAGTGTCTTAGTTACTTTTCACTTGTTGCTGAGACAAAATACCTAATGGCCAAAATTAAGGGAAGAAAGGTTTATTTAGGGCTGGGGATATAGCTCAGTGGAATAAGCGCCTGCCTAGCAAGCGCAGGGTCCTGAGTTTTATCCCCAGTACCACCAAAAAAAAAGAAAGCTTTATTTAGCTCACAGTTTGTGGAGGTTTCAGTCCATAACCAGCTGGTTCCAAAGTAGTTTATTATAGCAGAGGGACAACAGTTCAAGGTGGCAGAAGACGGGAAAAGCAACAAGAGCAAAAAATGGTGGGAGACAGGCCTCTTTTCCCCTCTTCTATTATGTGTAGGCTGCCCACCCTTGGGAAGGTACAGCATGCACACCATGGTACAGCATGCACACCATCTCCACACCATCTCCACGCCTCCTCTTTCACAGACTCAGGATGTTTACAAAGTGAGGACTCTGGCCCCCTGCTGAGTTCCTTAGTTAAACCTCTAAACTTCTCAGGTTGACACAATGAATCAACCATTACAACATCCTAGAGCATAAATAGCCACCCTAGGGCATGTCCTTTACACCCTAAAATGTAGAACTGCTGAGCCACGTGGTTAAGCATCAGAATTTTTCAGGTTTACACAACCACCATGACAGGGGGCATCTATACTATTAAATGTAAAAGTTAGGTAAAATGGACAGTTCTCAAGGATTATAAATTGCCCCATCTAGGGCGAGTGATAGAAAACTGAATAGTCAGTACTCAAGGAACAAATTGAAAATAGTGTTAACATACAACCTTTCTAAAAGCTAGTGGGACACTTACTAAGCAGACTGTTCTGGAGCTCCAGCTGTCGTGAGGCATGGTGCCACACCTGAGGAGATGATGAAGCAGGCAGGATGAGCTGCCGGGCCACACTGTCACACCCGGCTGGGGTAGCACCCCAGAGCTGACAAGAAAAAGGAAACTCTAGGAAGTAGTTTAGTTTTGAAAAAACTTTTACTTCTGGGATTGGATCTGTGAATTCTGATTCACCACTTAGTAATTGTATAATTTTGGCAAGATTCTTAAATTTTTAAGTTTTCATTTACACTCCATTGGTTAAATGTTATAAATGATATTCTTTCAGCAAATCGTTTTAAAGACCTGCTGAGTACCAGAAAATTGTTGAGTGTACAAAGATAAATGAAAAAGAATGTATTTTTTAAATCAAAAGAGTGTAATCAGAGGGACAAAAACCGTCAGGTTATAGCACATGGTCTCTTACAATAACAAGTGCTTGGGATCATGAATTTGGTGGCACTGCATCAAATAAAAAAATGGGAGTACAAGCTAATATTTCAGTACATATTTTAAGACCTCTCACCTTATAGATGAAAAATGGGGGACTTCTTTAAGCAGAAAAAATGACTTTAAAAACTGGTGTTATTACAGGACACAATATGTGTTATATCCTGGCCTTAGCGGTGTCTGACATACAAGATACTGTTGAGATATTTTGTAACAAAAACATATGATTAAATTTTTGCTTAATTCAGATTTCCACCCTTGTCATTCATTTATACTTAGTCACACCGTTCTTCTCATGTATACGTAGTCACATGTTCTAGTTGATACATAACAATGTTACTCTTATACTTTTTTTATGTGTTGTCCATAAGTGCAGTTTATAAAAGTTATAAGCTTTATGGAGTCCAATTATGTTTTAAAATTTCAATTCCAAAATAAGATCATAAATAGCTTTCCATGTGTTGCTTTTTTTAATGATAACTTCTCCCAAGATTTACAGGTTTGGTTAAATAATTGTTTGTTTTAATTTTATTTGTAAACATTAACAACCAGATAGTTATAACAACCTGAATTCATAGACTATTAAGCTGAAAGAGATGCTTCAAAATTATGTAGTCTTGTCATTTAGTAATCAGGAAACCAGTGTGTCTGGTGTGGTTAAATGTCTGTCTAGCTTCACATGGCCAGTGAAAAACCAAAGCCTTTCCTTGAGTCTGATTCCATAGGCTCCCAGGGATTGCACTTTGTATGCTTTCTTCGGTGGCCCAGTTGTGCTCTTCTTACGCTGATAAGTTACCTATCTTAAAGACAGAATTTTCCTTCCTTCATATTCATTGATTTTTATTACCCCCAAACTGGAACAATGCCTTTTAACCAATTCTATTGTTTGAGGTACAAATGCGGAAAAAAATTGAAAAGAGAGGAATCCAAGCTTTAACTTTGGTACATATACCTTTAAGTCTTCTGGTAATATTTCATTATTTGTATTTGGAGCTGGTAGTTTGTATTAATTCTGTGATTTCCCAGTTGCCTAATGGACCCTAGCACGGTGATTTCAAGTTCTAGGTCAGTGTGGGTTCCTAGCTGCTCACACTGGTCTAGAGATCTAAATTTATTTGTTATTCAGTGCCACCTAGTGTCATTTACGAAAATAACAGGAAGACTTTTTCTAGCAAGAACTTCTGAAATTTAACTGGCTGTGTGAGTGGACGTCTTACCATAAAAATGAAGTTTTAAGAATAAAGTGGGGCTGGAAATATAGCTCAGTGGCATAAGCGCCTGCCTGGCAAGTGCAAGGTTCTGAGTTTCACTCCTGGTACCAAAAAAAAAATGGGTGGGGATATAACTCAGTGGCATGGCATTTGCTTTGCAAACATGAGGTTGTGAGTTCAATTCCTGGTATCACACACACACACACACACACACACACACACACACACAAAGAATAAAGTGATCTTTGAATTGTATATTAAAATAAAGACAAGGCATGTTTTAGCCAGTGAAATAGACTTAGCTATTTATTTGTCATTAGTAGATCAGATTATTCCATTTCGTGTTTTCATAAATTGTGTGTCTATTTTCTTGTTCATTTTCCACAGAATTCACTTATATGTTCAGAACTTCTATAATTTTAATGATATTTTGCCCTTTCAGTGAGCCCAACCCATTGGTTATGACCTCTACCACCAATCTTTTATAGTTTGAATTACCTTTAGAAATGTTAAATTTTGCTGTTAGCACATAATTTTGACCAGTTTATAATGAGTTTCTTTAAAACATTGGCTCCTCAGAGCCTTTCTTGACCTTTGGGTTGATTCCACCCTGTGGGCCACCTCCTGTGTGCTACTTGTGTGTGGAGGAGGGTTAGCAGTCAAGTCACCATGAGAGCTCTCCTGAGCTTGGGAGTGGCAGGCGCCCGCCCTCAAGCTGAACCCTGGAGGGAAGCTGATCTGTTCTGTAGAAAGGACAGAGGTGGTTGGGGTTTAGGGCTTTGGATCTTTTCCTCAGTTTTAGGTGTGGCACTTATTTCTGGCCTCTAAAAAATATTTTGCTAATAAATGTTATGTAAATTTACACAGCATTAGAGTGAGACTTTTTCAACAGTTGATTTACCAGTGGCTCTTATAAATAAATTAGGTATTATAAATACATGCATAGGAGTACTAACACTTCACAAAACAGTGTTTGGTGATATTTTCATTTATCCTTCTAGGAAAACAGTGAATATAATATTTTGTTATGTTATTAATCTCTAAATGTCCCAGTCAAATCCTTAGTACAATAATTATATTGCTTGCTTTTAAAAAATAAAGTTGATTTTTACTTTGCATTAATGGAGAACCTCCACCAATGAAAAAGGTAAACTGTGTATTTTACAAAATAAATTGTAATTATTTTGAAGTACTAAGAACTAAGGCAAGACTAGCCTTTCCAAATCATAAATGTATTATAAACTTAAAGTAATTAAAACACTGTGGTATGTAAGTAAGGCCAGTGGGACAGAATTAAGAGTTCAAAAGTGCATCTGTGCATACTTGAAGATTCACTGTATGATACATGACTTACCATTGGACTGTTTCTATGAAATAAATAAATGTAGATTTAACCCAGTTTTTACATCTCCCTCACTGTGTGGAAGATTCAAGCCCTAATCTACCATTTCCTTATCGAGTTTTTTTTATACAATAACAGCTACTTATATTATTATTTGACTACAAAAATCATAAAGATCATGTTGTCACAAAACATGTAATTCAAAGCAGTGATCCTTCCTCAATTAGAAATGAAAGGAGCTTTGGAACAAGTGAAGTACATTGAAAAAGAACAAGCAGGGAACCACTAATAAAGGAGAGAAAAGTATCCCTCAGACGCTAGTCACAGATGGGTACTTGTTCTGAGATCGGTCATATTTTCTTCTACCTGAGCCTTTGGCTTTGATATTGTAATATTTTGAATATTTTGTTAGCAGTTACCCATAAGTCTCATTGGAAACATTTCTGTTTTACAAATATATACACAAAATCATGAACTCATTGGTAAGGCAAGTAGGTAGCTCTTACAGTAAAGAACTACTTACATTTTAATAATGATCACATGGAAAAGTTTTTCAGATCCAGGAAATGACTGAAGAATTTCTAAACCTTTTATTTTCAGCACGCCTATTCTATGGAATGATTTCCCACCCCGAGATACAGGATTTGCTTATTGGTTTCTTGTACATCATATAGAAACCTGTGTAGGAGGCAGTATGTGTTTCATATTATCATTTAAATAATCACTAATAATATAGGAATGCATGAGATACCATTACTGAATTGTAAAGGCAAACATAACAAAGATAAAACTACATTTGGTCTTAAATGGCTGCTAAGTAGGTCGCCCACCAGAGATGGGCATCGTATGTATTCACACAGGCCCCAGTAACAATGACCCCCTCCGTAAAAGAGAGAGAAAGGAAAAAAAAAAGAAAATCCAAAGCTACTATTGGAAACTTGCATCAGAGTTTACTTTACATGATCATTATAGGACATTCTTTTTTTAAGAGTTATCTAAACCACTCAGTTCATTTTAAGTTCATTTCCTGCAATTCTGTCTTTGGTGGGGAAAAAGAGCAGTTGCTTAGCATCCTCTTTATGACTTTCCCATAGTTTGAGAAAATAATTTTCCATTTCGGTTTTTCTTTAGGCTAAACATACCATCACCTTTAAATGTTTTTCTTGTGTTCGTCTCTTCTTTTTGACCTTGAATCATGTTTTCTACCTTCCTCTCAATCATAAGAAAGGGTGATGCCTGACTTATATTCAGCCATCAGTACCAAATCTAGTGAGAGTCTTCTGTGCCATATAATGGAAGTACAGGAATTTTAAAAGCAGTGGAAAAAGAATAAAATGAAAGCAGTGGCAATGATTTCTAGCCTTCTAAATATAAGATGCAACTATCATTTATCATCCTACAAATATTTTTATTTGGAAGTCTATGCCTGGTACTTAAACATAATGTATTAGGTTTAATCCTTTCTAAAAGAACCACTTAGGTATATATTCCACATGCATTGAGTTTAATAGCAGATACGATTTAACCACAGTTGTAACTGTGAGGGCACACTCGCAATCAAATATGTTTTGAATTTAGTTTCTAGCTCTTTATTTTTATTTATTTTTTTTGTTTGTTTGTTTTTTTTTTTTGGCGGTACTGGGGATCGAACTCAGGACCCTGCGCTTGCTAGGCAGGCGCTTATTCCACTGAGC
This sequence comes from Dinomys branickii, assembly GCA_004027595.1. Lineage (NCBI taxonomy): Eukaryota > Metazoa > Chordata > Mammalia > Rodentia > Dinomyidae > Dinomys > Dinomys branickii. The sequence goes on from PVLD010003696.1 coordinate 90,549, forward strand.
TATATCCCCAGCCCCCTTCTAGCTCTTTATAATGGAGGTATATTTAAAGATGCCAGGGTTAAACCAATCCTTCCTCTTCTAGCCCCTTCTTATTGAGTTGAGCATGGAGGTTAATGTATAGGGCTCATTCTCCTGTGACTGAAATATTTGAAGAAGGAGTTCTCTGATGTTACAAAGCTTGAAAATCATTTATCTGATATAAATGCATTTGACTCGCTGTCTCACCCTTAGAACTATGCTAGTAAATAGCAAGTATTAATGGGAATGTATTTATGTTAAGAGAGTTGCCTGACCTTTATTACTTCAAGGTCATTCACCTGTAAGTTATAGTAATCCCATTTCCCATTTAACCTAAAAATAAAGTGAAGTATAGGAAAAATTTACTTGATGTTTACTCTTTTTAAAATGGATAGATATCAAGACACAACTGTGTCAAAACAGTGCCTGCAAACTGTGGAGATTTGTTTGGTTAGCAATTCTTAGTCCAGAGTAATTTAATAATGATTGCATTTTGTAACGATAACTGATGCTTGTATTTTTGAAAGCATATTTATTTAAAAAATACCGCTCTCCCATTCAGTCATTTGAGGGAGAAAGAGAATAAAGGTTATCATGATTTTACATAGAGAAGAGCACATTTTTCATGAATGTCCTGAATGTGCGATTTTATGGCATGTCATGTTAAGCAATGTGAATGATGTTTTAAAAATTAATGATCTTTAAAAGAAATATTTTTCAGTAAAATAAACGTGTAAGCAAAGCATTGACTCATAGCTGCCTGTGCTGTTTTCAGACCTATTTGTCACGTGTGAGGGGAGCTGGAGCCCTGCCTTGGTTTACGGGGTGACAGTTGTCAGGGTGAAGCTTTTCTCGTTTTCCTGTTTCTAGGTATCACACAGGAGTCTTATTTCACGAATTTTTCTGTGCCTATTCACTTAAGTCCTTGAACATTTCAAACCTGTATTTTGCATAAATCAGAAACACAAACAATAGTCGAAGCTTAGTTTAACAGACATTTCTGTGTATTTGCCTTTCCTTGTCTAAGTTTCCTCATTTATCTGGGCCACAGAGTTTTCATGGATGTTAAGTGTGTCCAGGACGGTCTAGGAAGCACATTCTTTGTTTTCTTTCCTCCCCTAGAGTCTTTGCGTGTTCACACCGCCTGGAGTAAAGGAAGGAAAACCTAGGCTCATCCCCGCCGGGCCCATAGCCCAGGGCACTACCACCTCTGCTTATGTGGCCAAGTCCAGAAAAACACTGCTCGTAGAAGACATCCTTGGGGTAAAGGGGTTTTGATTTTGTGACAGTTCTAACCTGAAGCACTTGATTAAGAGGGACAATGTATCGTTTTGGCGTTACAGTTTAGGCATTTTCATTAAAATGAAAGTATTAAATCAAGTTATAGAGCTGTAAGTGAATTCGTATTTAAATTAATTTTTATACTTTGAAAAGTGTATCTTATGTATTCACTAAGAGGTAGATTTGAAGAGTTCTTATTTTAATGCATGCTAGTATTATTAAACTTAGAAATACATGTTTTCTACTGGGCATGGTGGCCCTTACTTGTAATCCCAGCACTCAGGAAGCTGAGGCAGGAAGATGGCAGTGAGTTTGAGGCCAGCATGGTCTATCTACATAGTGAGTTCAAGGCCAGCCTGAACTATATAGTGGGAACCCATGCATCTTGCCAGGATGTACATGAAGCAGTTATTAGTTGCTATGTGACAAATTACCCTGGGTTTTAATGGTGTCATACAGCGGCCACTTGTTATTTCTCATGAGTCCCAGGACTGGCCCCTTCTGCTTGCTGGCTGCAGTTAGCAGGCTTGCCCATGGGTCTAGAGTCAGCTGGCCAGCAGTTAGTGCCAGCTCCTCTCAGAGTGACTCACTCTCCATGCATCTCTCCCTGCACTCCAGAAAGGCCAGCCGGGTACATGCTCTTGCATGGTAGGAAAAACGTGAGAGAAGTAAAAATACAGGTTTTCAAGTCTGTGCTCATATCAGCTTCCCTGCCCTCCCATTAACCAGAGTGGAGCTCCTGGGCAGGCCCAGGCTCAGTGTGGCAGGGGAGTAAATAGTGTTTGGCTATAGACAGACACAACAGAGCCGCCCTCATGTGCAGTTACTCTGCCACAGTGTATACACGCAGACTTCTAATGAGGCGTCACTGTAAGGAGCACGGCTTTGAACGTGAATAGAAACATGTATAGATAGAAGGAATTTGCTCCACAAAAGCAGTAATTGGAGTCTTGAAATCTGAGTTTTAATTTTGGTTTTGCCACTAATGATCTCCTCACTTTGAACAAATTGGGTAGTTACCTTCCATTTCTAGAAGAGAACATAGGAGAGTGATCAGGAAAAGTAAGATTAAAAGTAGGTCTATGTATGTTTTTGTTTGCAAATCTATTGTGTACATAAATTTTCAGAAACATTGGTACAAGTATAGATTTACAGTATCTTTTGGTTCATAGAAAGTTCTAATTCATGCCCATTAGCTTCATATTGATAGTAGAAATTGAATAAGTAGAATTTGTGTTTATGATATTAATTCATTTTATTTCTCTATACTTCCTTTGAGTGGTTTTACTAAGCTAGGAACTTGTCATTGAACCAATTTCTATTCTTAAATAAATAGTAATTATTTGGTATTTGCATACCTAATATGGGCTTTTGAGTTTCAATTAAATTGACTATTGTCAACATAGACCTTCATGTTATTCTCATTTTAAAAATAGAAGAGATGTATATACACAATTTTCTTCATGGAGTCTTTGCATGAGGAGTGATTTTCACTGTCACATGATACCTGTGAAGGCTTAGGATAGTTTTGGCATAGAAGGTGATGAATGAACGTCATCCTTGGTGATTACTGTTACTATTGCACTGAATTCACACACACCATTTGCTCATAAAGTTTATTCCATATGAGGACAAAGAAACATTAAAGCAGTATTGGTGAAACAGGTTCCATATTGCAAAAGGTAGGATTTTGAAAATATACTGTACTCGTCATCATTTGGTGTTCCTTTGAAAAGGACTTACTATTATTAATGCCACGCGTCATTCCAGTTTCTGACAGAAATGAGGGCCATCACATAATCATTTCACTGAATTTATGTTTTTCCCTTTTGCTTTTCAGGATGAGCGATTTCCAAGAGGTACTGGACTGGAATCAGGGACTCGTATCCAGTCTGTTCTCTGCTTGCCAATTGTCACTGCGATTGGCGATTTGATTGGCATTCTTGAACTGTACCGGCACTGGGGCAAGGAAGCCTTCTGCCTCAGTCATCAGGAGGTGAGGCTGGCACCTTGCTGCCTAGACTGTGCCACGGCTGGCTCCCTCTGGCCACTGTTAGTGTTGCGTGGATGTGTGAATGAGTATTTGAAACCACAATGTGCTTCACAGTGTCTTCATTCTGTTAGTACCTCAACAAATTCTAGGAATGATTTAACAAACTGTTTGATTCTGCTGTTTGATTTATAGGGCAGACTGGTTAAATCAGAAATGTGGTCTTTTCTCTGTTACAAAATAGTTTACCAATAAAAGTCAGCCATTCTGTGAATCAAATAAACCAGTAGAAGGGCTCTGAAAAGTTTTTAACCTAATGGTTATCTTTATGTGTGCTTAAAAGTTGTCTTGCTATATTGTGCTCTGAAAGCTTTAATGTCAAACATAACAGAAAAACATTACCTATCCACTGAATTAGAGGTGGCTCCTTAATGCTAACCCCAGATCCTAAAATGTTATCTCATATCCAGTGCGAACCAAGTCCCTGCAGTGGCCTCACACTGTCCACTGCCTGAATGAGCCCATCTCTCACCCAACCTGGGTCTGGGGTGTGAACAGCGGCTGCTTGGCCTCTCACCTGCGCTGAGTGCTCAGTCCCTGTGAGGGTTCCGGCGCACCTTCTCCTCTGCCCTGCTTGTTCCTGTCTGGGGCACGTGTCGCCCCCAGTCCACTGCACGTCGATGTTCCTTCTGGCGTTATGTGGCTCTCCCCCACTAGGGCAAGATGTGTTCTTGCATTTTCTTGTTTACTGCTCTGCCTCCAGCACACAGAACACTGCCTGGAACCCAGCAAGTATTTGTTAAATGAATAAATAGTTTTTAAAATGTAGAACAGATAGTAATTTGAAAACTTGTCAGTGGGCTGGGGATATAGCTTAGTGGCACAAGTGCCTGCCTAGCAAACGCGAGGTCCTGAGTTTGATTCCTAGTACCAAAAAAAAAAAAAAAAAAAGAAAGAAAACCTGTCAGCTACTAAGTACATATGACTATTACTTCTTAAAATATATAATTTAAAATGATCATTGGAAACCTGTAAAATAGTGTTTTTGTTAAACTGAATAATCTTGCATTAAGATGAAGGAGAAAAATAAATAGAAGGGGAAAATATAAAAGAAAAACTTTACTAATACTTGGTACTTTATATTCCACAAAATGGTCAAAAGCTTGGTGTTCTCAGAAAATTCGTCATCATGTGACTAATGGGAATTTATTACATATAACATTTTTGTTGGTTTTTTGTTTTAGGTTGCAACAGCAAATCTTGCCTGGGCTTCAGTAGCAATACATCAGGTGCAGGTAGGTCTGTGGGATAGTTTTACAGTTGCCTCTTTAGAAAGATGATTTGAACACTGGGGGTTGGAATACAGGTTAATAAATAACCCCAAGCTTTATATTTTGATACTAAGATATTTCATTATTTCTAAAAATTTGTATTCAATCTCCTATATTTACTTACTGCTTGTCCTAAATATATTCCAATTACATTCTCCCTGTATGTGTATACATTTATACAGTAAATGATAGTGTGTCCCACTATGGTTTTTGCCTTCTACTGAAGACCTAGGAACAAACTCATACTGGGAATTTTGTTGATATTTTTATGATTCTGTTTCCTAATTTAAATTATCATATAAACTCAATGGTAAATGAAGCATGAATCTTAAATTTAAGACATACAGTTTATTATGAAGGTTTGGTGTAGACTGTGAATCACAGACTACCTGAGGTCTCTCTGGCAACTGGACTTTGAAGTTGAGGAGCAGGTAGCAGTGCGGCGCTTCGTATCTGCATGCTCTCTTGTTCTCTCTCGCTCCCTCCGTTTCCCCCTCCTTCCCTCTCGCCCCACAGTTGTTTTGCTGTCTAACTCTAGTTCAGGAAAGGGAAGCCTAGGTTGACAAGGAGCTGTATGATAGAAAAATAGGATTTTAGGGTAGTATGTGGAATAAGCAATAAGGATTTCTTAGATTACCAAGATTATGTGCCTAATTGTGTATTTTTAAAAACTATAAAGTAGTGGTAGGAAGAAGTGAAATTATCATTATTTGCACATAACATGATAAACTACATAGAAGATCCCCAAAATTCTACCAAACAACTTGTAGATTTAATGTCTAAATTCAGTAGTGTAGCAGGATACAAAGTTGACACTCAAAAGTCAATAACATTCCTGTACACAAGCAGCAAAGTCACAGAGAGAAAAATTAGGGAAAGCACGTCTTTCACAATAGCATCTAAAAACTTAAATACTTAGGAATCAGTCTATCAAAGGATATGAGCTCTGTACAGTGAAAATTACAGTACCCTAAAAAAGGAGATCTAAAAGGATATTAGAAAATGGAAAGATCTCTTGCTCTTGGATACAAAGAACCAAATAGTGAAAATAGCCATCTTCCCAAAACTGCTATAAAGATTTAGTGTAATACCAATGAAAATATCATTGGCAAATCTCACAGATCTAGAGAAAACATTCCTAAAATTAATTTGGAACCAGAAGAGACCAAGAATAGCAAAAGCAATTCTAGGCAACAAAGACAAGTCAGAGGACATCACAGTCCTAGACCTGAAATTATCCTACTAAGGTACGGTGATAAAATCAGCATGGTATTGGCATAAAAACAGACCTCAAGATGAATGGAACAGATTAGAAGATGCAGACGCAACCCTAAACACACTCAGCCACCTTATCTTTGACAAAGGGGCCAAACATCTTCAAGGGAAGAAAGATAGCTTCTTTAATAAATGGTGCCATAAAAACTGGCTTTGCACATGCTGAAGACTAAAACTAGACTCAAGTCTATCACCATGCACTAAACTAAAGTAAAAATGGATCAACGATCTAAATAATAAAATAGAAACAATAAATCTGGAAGAGAAAATAGTGAGAAATCTTGAAGACATAGGTGTGGGCAAAGACTTTATGAACAAAACCCAGACTTCAAGGGAAATATTACCAAGAATCAACAAATAGGATCTCATCTTATTGAAAAGCTTTTGCACAACAAAAGAAATCACTAACAGAGTGAAAAGACAACCCACAGAGTGGAAAAATTATAGCCAGTTGTCCCTTAGACAAAGGACTTATATCTAGAGCATATACAGAATTTAAAAATATCAGTCCCCCTCAATGCAAAGATCCAATCCAAAACTGGGCATCTGAGATGAATACACACTTCTCAGATAAAGAAATACAAATGACAAATAAATACATGAAAAAAATGTACAACATTACTGGTTATTTGAGAGATGCAAATTAGAACAAAACAGATTTCATCTCACCTTAGAAAGAATGGCTATCATGAAAACATCAACTGATAACAAATGCTGATGGGGCTGTGGGGAAAAAGGACCCCTTTTCCACTATTGGTGGGAATGTAAACTGGTACAACCACTATGAAAATTAGTGTGGAGTTTCCTTAAAAAACAAGGATTAGAGGTCCTGTACAATCCAGTTATTCCCCTTTTGGGTATTTTTCCAGAAAAATTAAAAACATCATACCACAGTGATATATGTGCACCCCTGTTTATAACAGCACAGTTTGTGACAGCTAAATCATGGAAACAACCCAAATGCCCATCAGCCAAAGAATGGATGAAAAGATGTGTGTTTTTTTTTAAATACAGTTGGATATTAGTCATAAAGAAGGATAAACTGTAGAGCTTTATATGTAAATGGGTGCAACTCGAGGCCATACTACTATGTGAAATAAATCAGACCTGAGTAAACATCGTATTGTCTCACTAGTGTCAGAAACTGAATGAGTAAATAAAGTCCAAAATGTGCAGTACATATTGTGAATTGGGAAGAAACTGTTCAAAAGAAAAGACAAACTAATGGAAAGGAAGAAAGGGAAAAACAAAAAAAAAAACACACAAGATAGTTATACAGCTAGTTTCTCTTAGTTCATTGAAAGGAAAGATGTGCGCTAATATTGTTTGGAGAAGATTATCATGAGTATATTTTTTACTCATAAATAACCACTGCAAAGACTACTACAATATGCAATGTATTAATTATTGTAACTCTCCTACTAACCTGTTTTAAAACTATTTTGTTGTTATTTATTTTCTCTTTAAAGTACAAACAAATTAAAAAGCAGTTTTAAACAGCACTAGAGGGTAGTCTACTTAGATCTAAATCCTGACTGTACTACCTGTTAACTCTGGTTCCTGAGTAAAATTTTCAACTTCTTTATGCTCAGTAATAAAGTTTTAAGTCTCAAATATATAGCACTGGGTGATGATTAAATGAGATAATAACTATACAGTGTTCAGAACAATATTTATTCCATTAATGCTCAAATATTAATAGCTATTGGTATTATTACATTGTAAGCCAAGTGATTGTTATAATTCATTGCATTTGTGAAAGTCTTATGTTAAATAAGTGGCAGTATCACATGACTGACAGCCATTGTTCTGTGTGGCAGGTATGCAGAGGTCTTGCCAAACAGACTGAATTGAATGACTTTCTACTAGATGTATCAAAGTAAGTGCTCATTTCAAGGGATGCAGTAGCCCTTACCGGTCAGTGGTTATCCATGCAGGCCCTGATGGTGACAGATGACCAGCCATCACCAGCAACTTCATTATATAAGTAATCTGGGGAGAATGATTAATCATATTTTAGATTATAAAATTATATCCTCATCCATCTTTATAAATGCAGAATTACAGATATAGGTCATGATCTTGATTTTCAATTTGATATGTTTTCCAAATTGACGCTCTTAGAACATATAGATACACTAAATACTTATTTTTTAGGAGAATATTGACAGCAGTAGGAGTGGAGGTGTCTCACTAAAATTTTTTCCAAATGTCCTGTCTGGCATGTTCTAGTGATGTCAATTTAACAGTGTTACAGTATTATTGTTTTAACTTTTCTGTGTCTAGTATCTCAGATGCCCTTTTGACAAAATATTCCATTTCCCTGAAGTTTGATCTAGGAAAACTCCTCAGGCTCGTAGTAAAAGTAATAATAGATGCTTATGTAATTCTAGGTTCATGTTTGATTTGCTTGCTGCAGGAGAGATCTTCTGTTTACCTGATCTAATTATCTGATCATATATCATATATCAGATCATATATCAGATTATATATCTGCTCTATCTCTATCTCAAAACCTGAAAAAAGGTACCAGGATGTGGCAACCTCAGGGACACGTCCTCGGACAAGTTTACTAAAGGAATAATGCTCATATTCTTCCTCAGCCTCCAACAAGCATAATGTTACTCGTAGCTCACATATTGCTGGGTGCTTAATAATCTTACCCATCAAAACTAGTGGAATACTCATGAATAATTAGTCTGAGTCCATGTTACATCTGCTTACTGAAATGTAAAATTAGAGAAACGTGGAACTGAAGAAATTCTCTTTTGGTCGCCTAAGCCAACTCTCTTGTTTACAACCAGTTTAAACCCAGCATCTCTGGGACACAAGATGGTGCGTGTTCACCTTGTGTGACGCTTCCTTTCTTCCTATTGCTTCCTCCAATAGCTTGCTCATTTACTCCGCCATCCTCTTTATTTAGTGTATTCCTTATGTACAGTTTGGTAAATTGTGTCCTAAGGCTCAGTAGCTTCAACCTAAATAATTTGTCTCTTAAATAAAAGTCGCTGTTTGTTGCTGTAAGTTATCTTAGTTTTAAGAACATTTGCCTGAACCTAAACTTTAAAGTGTTAGGTAGCCGATAGCCCCATACTGGGTACCTTTCATGTTATGGTTTGATATCTCTAAAATATTTGCTTGCCTTTCACAATGATGGGAATATGTTTTATTTATGTATTCATTAGATCCTTGCTATTGTTTGTAATGTATTTCTTCTCAAATTAATTACAATGCTTCCCCTGTTTTTTGGGCATTATTGAGGATCAAACCCAGGCATTCCCACTGAGCTACATCTGTGGCCTTTTTTATTTTTTCATTTTGAGACCAGTTTTACTAAGCTGCTCATTTGTCCAGATGGGGCTTGAATTTGTGATCTTCCTACCTCAGCTTCCCACAGTGCTGGGATTATAGGCTTAAGCCACTATACCCAGCTATATTGCTTTCTTAACATAACTAATTTAACTTTCTCCAAATTTCAGTAATAATTTATATTTTAACTATATTTATGAGATGTAGGAAATCTAAACATTTTCATTACAGAGCAGAGTTATTCATGGAAATATTAAATGGGTGAACCCAGGCTTAGTCCTGAGTAGTTGTAGTTAAATACTACAACCTTTCTCTCTGCCTAGTTGCTTAGCATAGTCACTGAAGGTGTCCTTTGGATTCAGGGTCCTTAACACAACGATCGTTTAGCCTATTTTTAAACATAATATTGTTTCTACAGAAGGACAAGAATCAAAGGGTACATATCTTCATATTTACTTAAATATAGACAAATCTAGCAAACATGTTAAAAGTTTAATGTACTGGATCTCAATAAGAATATTTACAGGATTTGTGTTCCTTTTTTTCCAGAACATATTTCGATAACATAGTCGCAATAGATTCCCTACTTGAACACATAATGGTAGGTCATTGTTTTGTTTTTAAAGTGATTTTATGTAACCCTTTCATCCATGATCCTAATATGTGTGTGACATTTTATGCATATTAAGCATATGCTCTTTTAAGTACATCGTATGCAAACGTGGTGCTTAAGAATCCATTTTGATATCCTTGTCACTTCTATTGAAATTTACGGAGAAGTGGTTTAGATAAAACTTTACAAAATGTCGCAGTTTTTTCTTTATTTAATGGAGAGCTGAGCTCTGAAGGATGTTCTGTTCCTTTTTGTTATGTTTGCGTATAGGTACCTTTCACATTTACCTTCACATACAAGAAGCGTTAGGGGTTCTGTCAATCAGTTTTAATCTTAAAGCTTGTTCTACTTAGTTGTAGTCTTAATTGTTCCTGTATCTAAACAGGAGCCAAAAGGCACAGGAAGCAGAGCTATAGCCATCTTTCCTGTGTTACTAATGTAACACCCTACACACTTCATTATGGAAGTGCACCCAGTCCCCAGAGTGGTGTGTGTGTGTGCCCCACACATGGTAATGTTCATGCCCTACTGTGCACTTTGACAGAAGCTCTTTTTCTAGCCCATTTTTATGGGCCATTTTTAAAACACAGTACTCTTCTGCAATAAGAAGTTTCTTCATGAAGAGGTATTCTAATGCACACGGTTCTATTTTTCCTTGACATTACAAAAATAAATGTCAAATACTATATATGCAGTGGCTTGTAGAGATGGCAAATTTACTGGGAGTAACCATACACTTACATTAATATTAGGGGTTATTGATTTCAGTACGTTGCTTTTGTGATTGGTTATCTTGATGGTTTTACTTGAAAAAAATAATTCATTGTACATTTAAGTAACTTTTCTTTTATGGCAAAATGTTAAGGAATTTGTAAAACAGGGAACAGTATTAAGAATAAAAATGTAAATATATACATGGATATGTCATGTATACTAGTGATGTAAGAAGCACTTACTGGTTGGCCCTTTCTTATTAATGTTGTTTTAAAATAGCTTTTTGAACTATAATTCCTGTACCCTCTCATCCACCACTGAACATATTCAATATTACCATGTAATGTCGAACCCCTTTATATAGGTGGTGTGAAAGCTGTTTAGCTGTAATCGATTCTTGACTCATGGATTGGTTGTATTTATTTTCAACTTTTGCCTCTGTTTTAACTAAGATTGCTCAGTAGTTTTGTTCTGTCATTGGCAGTGTTGTTATTGAGTCATGTTACACTAATAAAACGAGAAATGCTCCGTTCTTTTCTAAGGCTAGAGTGGCTTAAATAATATGTGAATTACTTACTACTTTAAAGTTTGATATAAATTAGCTGTAAATCTTCTTGGACCTTATTAGGGTCTGGAACTCTGATTCTCCTTCCAGTTTCATCTGGGGTGTTTGTCTCTCCAGGGTTTCATTCCCTCATTTCTGCTGTCGTGTTTCTTGGCTACCTCTGATCAGTTCCTCTACCAGGTAGTAAATGGCTGGAGTGACGCCGTGGTGAGCGAAACCTGGAGCATCTCTGTTTTTGCTGAACTCATAGGGAAACAGATGTGAATGGAGCATCGGGCGAACGTAAAATTGCTGTCACGCGCAGGGGTTGAGCGTGAAAGGGGCAGAGCGCTGTGCTGAGAAGGCCCGTGGGAAGGTCCGACCTGCTAGAGAAGCTAAGGCAGGCTTTTCTGATATTGTCACCACCATCTGCAATTGTGTGTAGGTGACAGACTGTGGTGGGCTCGCGGGAGGGAAAGCGGTGTGTCGCAGGGTAGAAAGGGCTCGCCAGAGCCGACAGCGTTGGCCTGGGTGGGAGTGTTCACTTCAAGGCTTGGAAGCCAGCAGGTATGTGATCAGATTTGTGTTTTGGAAAGAGAATTCTGGGTTAGACTAGGAGGCAAGAGGACAGTGAGGTTAGAATTTCTGAGAGGCTTTTTCATAATATAGATAAGATTTCATTTTTCTAGATGAGCAAACCTGGGTTATCTCTAAATTCCTAGGCAATTATTTCATCTACCTCAGTGTTTCTCAATGGGCTGATACTCAGGTTTTGCAGAAATAGCTTGTCCTTCGCCAGGTGGTCCTGTGCATGGTAGTGATAGCACCCTTTGCCCCAAGGGACTGCATAGCAGAGAACCTTCTCTTCACCTGCGTGGCGGGGCCGTGGCGCTTCACCTGTTTTCAAACGCTCTGTGGCCCGGCGCTTGTGCTGCCAGCTGAGACTTACTCGCTACCCCTTCATATTTTTTGGACCTGTGAATGTTTATAACCTAGGCATACACACATACATAACTCTGTTTTTAAAGTTGTTCCTTTTGCATTTCATCTCTAATTTCTTAAAATTGTGTAGTAATGGGTTTTATAGTTTGATGATAATGCCGGTGGCGCTTTGGTTCATCAGTCTTTCTTGGGCCCCACATCCCCGCTGCTTCCTCACCTTAATCTCTCTGTTGTTTTGCTTGAGCCCATCTCCGTTCCAACATCATCCAAAGGTAGTAATTTTCAGGGTGCTGTGCACTTCTGAAATATCCTTTCTTGCCTATGTGTGAATGCTAGATTGACTTGGTGAAGAACATTACCAAAATATGTCTAGGTACTTTTTAAAGTCCTTTTTCAGCATCGGAGTTAAATTTCAAACTCAGAATTTATTATCTGAGGAGAGTGAAAAGTACATGCATGTTCAATCATTTATCATAAAACAGAAGCCTTTCTTACTATCTGTAATTATTTTTTTGGTTCATTTGCTATAGTTTCTGATAAATTTATTAACGTTATCAGCAAATAATACAAGTTTGGTCTCCAGATATGTATACTTCACATGTATTTTTCTTGCCTAACTGCACATTAATAATTGTATCTATGACTTATTCATTAAGATCATTTTCTTAACTTTAATGGAATGGGCCTAGTATTTTATTCATATTGTATTATTTTGTATTATAGGTAATTACTTTTAAAATAGTAAGCTTTATACAGATAGTAATTTTTTTCTGTAATCCTGGTAATTAAAACGAAGGTCTTGTGCACTCCAGACAAGTGTTCTGGCCTGCGCTGCATCCCCAGGCCCTGCTTTTCCTTTCTCACAGGTTTTATCTTGAATGTTTGCTGAATTTAGTTTTATAACTCTGATCATCATAGAAATTTATCTTGTTGTTAGAATGAATTATTATATACATTATGATATTGAACAGTTATGAACAAGATATATTTTTTAAAAATTTAATGTTTCTTCATTTGAGAAATTTGATTTTATCATTTTCATTTGCAATTTTACTTGTTTCCAAGATAAATGGCCTGTGACTTTCTTTTTTACAGACTGTCAGTTTTCAGTACCACTGACATAGCAGGACCATAAAGATTCTGTTCACTTCTGAATTCAGCATAGTTTGAATTTTTATAAATTTAAGATTTGTAAAGAATTCGTATTTGAAACTATGGGCCTGGTGTCTTTTCTGTGGATATTTCTTCAACAGTTTTTGAATTAATGTTATGATGATAGTTCAGTTCATATTTTCAACCTCTTGTAAACTTATCATTTTTTTCTTGAAAAATTATTCATATAATCCAGATTTTCAAAATTATTAGTGCATGTTTGCCAAGCTACTTACTAAGAAACTACCAGGACCCTAGGAAATAGGCATGTAAATTTCATGAATATAATTTAATCTTTACTAGTACAGGATAGTTACTGTTCCTGAATAATTCAAGGTCTTAGGAGTTTGTGAAATACGTGGCTGATACTACTCTACTTGCCAGCAGTCCACTCCCTTTGCTCTCTCTCCTTTTGTACCAGTTAGTCTTCCTCAAACATTGAGTTTTAGGTTGTAGATATGACTGCATGAGAAGCCAGGAGTTGGCACACTTATTTTCAAAGTAAAGGCTGCGTAGTAAAGGTGTATGTTTTATGGGTTGTGCTCCCTTGCAGATGTAGCAGCCATAAACTAGACAGGAATGAACGTGACTGGGCTCCCACGGAACTTTGTTCACAAACACAGGCTTGCCTCCTGGACTGTAGTTAGTGTGTCTGATGGTAAGCTTTGCTCCAGGAATCTGAAATACTGTGGAGAAAAGAAGCAGTTGCTACTGTCACAGTGTTGGCTGCTGGAGGCAAGAAGGAAACTAAAGCTCAGGTGCTGATGGACTTCATGTCCTCTGTCTCTCCACTGTAGGCACAGCCAGTGTGTGAAGCACGAACAGGAACATACAAATCAGTGACAGCAAAAAACGCAGCCATGGCAAGGGTATGGCAAGTCTGGCGATGGCAAGGGTACATGAAGCGCTCCGATTTCCGTTATATGTATAATTTAGTTCCACATGAGATTTTATATTTCCCTCTGGCCACAAGGGGGCTCATTTTCCTCTTGCATAGATTTTGTGATAGCTGTTTTACTCTGAGATTTACATCTTTTTTCCCTAAGGAACAATTTCATAGTTAATGATCTGGAGTGTCGAAGTTGCCAGAATTCTCAGTTTATGTAAATACAGTATTCATGACATAACTGTGGGCCCCAGGCTACTAAGGACAGTGAGGTATGTTAGGCATTAAAGGAGTATCTATTAAAGGAAATGAATGAACAAAGGAAGTGGATAAATGTTGAAGTATGAAATGCACATATTTTCCGTTTAGAAATGGAAACGCAGCTGGGTGTGGTGGTGCACACCTGTAATTCCAGCACTCAGGAGGCTGAAGCAAGAGGATTGTTGTGAGTTTGAGGCCAACCTGGGCTACAAAATGAGCTCAAGGCCAGCCTGAACTGCATAGCAAGACTGTCTCAAAAAGACAAAAAGAAAAAAAAAAGAAAGAAAAGAAGAGAAAAGGAAGCACATATTTGTAAAAGCATGGGCAGCAGAAGTTGCGTATGAGTTCAAATACTAGAGTACTTGTTGTAAGAGGGAGGTTAAGTTAGATTACTTCTCAGTGCATCCGTGTTCCTTGTAGGTAAAGTGAGGATAAAATTTTTCCCTGACTCAATATTGTTATTGTGAGAATTGAGTAAATTAATGTACAAAGGACATTAAATGTACTTGGTACAAATTTTATATTTAATAATTGTTACAGGTTCCTAGACACCATAGCAAATAAAATTCAGCTAGTGTGAATATCAAACTGTATGTCTCCTTGAAGGTTGTATGAAATAGTTTTTACAAATATTATTCACAGATACTCATCCGTTAGAATGGATGCTGGCTTTGGTGCTAACAAAGGCTCAGACCAAGGAACCAGGAGAAGAGTTTCAGATGGCTTAGGGCTCATAGGAAATCAGTCCAGTAGCTATTTATGAACCAGTGTGCAAGTGTGTTAGTGTTTCAGCATCCAGCTGACACTGTGTGCTTGTGATGTCTGTTAGTACTGACATGTAACAGTAACTCATACACATGTGTAATGCTTACCTATATGTTTATTTAAAACACTTAATTTCATTCCTAATCAAGGTATAGAATAGCTGAAATTAATATTTACTTGATGATAAATTTCACCTGTAAGTTCTTTGAATTCCTCATTGGCTTCCTCTTGTTTTGTCATTTGTCTTTAGATATATGCAAAAAACCTGGTGAATGCCGATCGTTGTGCACTTTTCCAGGTAGACCATAAGAACAAGGAGTTGTATTCAGACCTTTTTGATATTGGAGAGGAAAAAGAAGGAAAACCTGTCTTCAAGAAGACCAAGGAGATAAGGTACAGCTAGCGTGGAACATCCTAGGCTCTGGCCCCAGACGTGCAGGTGTTCTGTTACCCACTTTTCTGTGCCTGTCCACAGGTATGCTGACAATACTTGTCATACTGTGATATCATTCCCACCAGGACCCGCCTCCTGAAGGTAGTACTTCTGGGAATGACATTGCAGTGCCAGCGAAACCACACCTAGGAAGCATTAGCGTCACTCCTGGAAATGCCGTCTTCCGGAGGCGGTCCTTTTGGAAATCATGTTGGAAAAACTTACTAGTGCTCCCAGGTAGGTAAAGATACACTCCACCTGGAGTCTGCAGGCTTCTCCATGTTTAGAAGCAAGGACAAGCATAACCACTGTGGCCCACACCTCTTCCCAGCCTATGGTGCTGTTTTACCAAGGTCCAAATAATAGAGGACACTGATCTGGTGTGTTTGACGATGTAAACATATTTATTAACTGGCCATGTGGTTGGTTTTATCAGTGTACATTTTTGTTGCACTTTGAAACTAAAGCCTTCTTTGTCCTGTGAGTGGGAGCACTTGTCACTTGAATAGAGTGGAGTTCATTTGTTGGTGGAGGTGTGGTGGCCTGGAAACCTGCCGGGAGCACTGTCACGTACTTCTCAGAACCACTTCAAATGTGCAGGGGCCGGAAGCCCCTTCACACACTGGCAGGAAGTTCCTGTTCACGCTGGCATTCCCTCTCTTCATGTGTCTCCTGTGGTGACTCTTCTGCATAACACTGTAAAGGTCTCTAGTGAGATACTCTTCCTTACTAAAGATGCTGTGATTTAGGCAGTCTGTCACATGAAGGAACTCTTGTCCGCAAAGAGCAATTGTGGTCTACAAGGTGTTCCCATGGCTGCTGGGCATCTCGCTTCTGTCTCTGGGATGATAGACCCTATTACCCATAGGCACCCAAGTTTGATTTACAAACTGTATATATGTGTTTTTCAAAAATTTTTTTTAGATCTCAGTATTGTCAGTCTGAATACACTCACTTAGTTCAAGTCATTTTTCTTGCTTAAGTTTTGAGTATTACCTAACTACTCTTGTAATGATCTCATTTTTAAAATAGAAACTTAAAGCCTCTGTTTACATGTATAGGAAAAGCAGGGGAATGTGCTTTCTATAACCCTTATATGACTGGCTGATGCCAGACACTTACATGGGGGAACACTCCTTCAGTATGGGTGCCCTGCACCACAGAGGGGAAGCCCCAGAGAACGTGGGGAGGGGAGCAGTTCAAACAGCTCTCAGACCAGTGCCCACAGCACACGTCACCAAGTGGGTCTGGTTCTTGGTTCATGGGCTCTGCTGTGTTGTGTTCATGGCATTCAAGACACAAGAAAACCAAGAAGACAACGTTAAGCTTTATGCAAAGCTTAGTTAAACTTTTGATGTTTTAATTCTACTTTATGTCAATTCTGTTTTGAGTTTTCTTGATATTCCTTAGGGTGAACCTTTATTTCAGTAATGATTATTTCCTATAATGTCAAAAATATAAGATGAAAATTACTTCTGAACTATTGAATACAGATATTGGGAGTTTTAGATATCTTTCTTAATTAAATTTTGAAATAAGTGTATATGTGATGATAATGAAGGTAATAAAACAAATGTGCAAAACTTATGTGTGAATATATTTACAAAAAGAAAATATCGATATTAATGTCAAAAATAGAATTATATTCAGTGAATACTTGTATCTTGATTGTTTTAAAATTTAACAAATTAGAGAAGCAAAAGTACTCCTATAATATTTGTATATAGTACTTGGATTGGAAGCAACATAAAGTTCAAGTCCTGTACATCTATACATACAGAATCTATGAGTCCTCTACATACATAGTCTATGAGTTTGGTTACATGTGTAGTGGAAACCACAGTAGTGCAGACATGCATTTTAGTTTCTCTGGATCCCATACTGTCTTGAGAATATTGGCAAGTTGGTGAACTCCTGTAGGCCTCGGTTCACATCTCACTGTGAAACTACAAAAAAAAAACCTATCTTGAAGCAAATTGTAAACTACAAGATACTTTGCAAATACAAGAGAGTATTAATAATCACTGCTGGAGATCACTAGTTTTTATTTTTAATTTGTGATCCAATTATATTCCAGTGTATTGTGAAGTACATCATAAAACAAGTTTCTCAAATGATCACTGTGTGCTTTAATTCAATTTATTTTATAAGATGATTTAGGATATATAAATGTAAAGCTAATAAGTGCATGTAAAATAAATCATGGCTTTTCATTCAGTATTTGATAGTAATGAAATGTTTCAGAATTACTGTACAGCATCAGTATTTTAATTAGCCTGCCTCTCTCTTTTGTATATGCAGATTTTCTATCGAGAAAGGGATCGCTGGTCAAGTGGCAAGAACAGGGGAAGTCCTGAACATCCCAGATGCCTATGCAGATCCGCGCTTCAACAGGTGAGAGGGCGCACTTCTCCTGAAGCTGCTCCCGGCCCGTCCCACTCGGGAAAGCCTCCTCTGGCCTGCACCAGTTCCTCCAATCTCAAGTCAGTTGTTTCCTCCTCGTTCTTTTTTTTTTTTTTCTTTGAACCAACTGCATTAGAAGCAGTCATATTCAGACTGCTTATAAAATGAAGTATTCTAAGCTATGAATACGTAGTAATGTACAGCTACAGGTGTTCAAATTATAAAACCAGCTTTGGCTGGTGGCACTAGAGTGATTTTTCTTCACTATCGTGTCAACATTTTGTTCTACCATATTCTCTATCAAACCATATGGTAGAAGCTGCTACACAGTAGTGATAAAGTTACATACTTTTCAGATTGACCAATTTGACTGTGAATTATGGTTCTGACATTTGTTAGTAGAAGACTGGACTGGGATGAGTTACATAATCTGACTCAGTTTCCTCATATTTATACTGTGTGTGATAATGGTACTTTATAGTACTTTTAAGATTACATTTAATATTTGTAATATTTGCAAACTTGACACAAAATGGGAACTCAAAAAGCCACAGCTTTTATTGGATATTATTTAAGTTGAACATTAAGATGGCTTATAAAGATTTTTTGTTTCCCTTTGACTTTCTTTGGAGAACTAGAATCTATATAAACTGGTTTTAATAAATCTCAAGAAATTTAAATTCTCAGAATGGGTGTTATGATTGTTACTGGGTAATATTTCAGATAGTTTGACAATAATAATCAGTTGTTACAAGCATTTGGCTTACTCTAAGAGATAAGTATTAGAAGTAACAAAGTTTTTCATGTAATAATCTACTGATTAATATTAAATATGATTAATTTCACGTATATGTGAATATAGCTACATTCTAGCAATATATTTCACCTATACATTAAGAATATACTAAAATCTTATTTTACTGTAAAACAAACACTTTTCACTGCTTTAATATTGAAAATCTTCACATAAAAGTTTATGAGTTGGACTCTTAAGAAAATGGAAAGACAACCAATAGAGTGGAAGAAAATATTTTCTAAACATTTCTAAAAATATGTGTCTCTAGAATATATAAAAAACCTTCCAACCTAATAATAAGGTATCCCAATTTAACAAAAAGGCCAGGAGAGTTTGACAGAGAATTCACAAAAGTAGTTGTACTGTGATCATTAACACATTCCCAGTGGGGCCATCATTCCTATGTCTTGCTTCCAAGCAGCTTGAATCACTAGTGGTTTGTACATGGTTGCCCTGCGTGACTCTGTCACTTTTGCCACCTGATGGGAACAGAGTTGTGTCTTTGCTAGAAAATTTAAACATACACTTATTGAACAATCCCTTAGTCATCTCTGTTGGTAGGTGGTGTTGTAAGAACCAAAGGCACTGAAACATTTGCCCACACAAGTCTTCTATGCAGCTTTTCAAAGGGCATAATTCATAATTGTAAGGAACTTGGTATTCATAGATGATATTATCTATTCACTAGTGAATGGATGAACAAAATGTAAGAGGCCCACTCAACAGAGGCAGCTACACAGCATTAAGAAGGACCAAAGGATGCAATACCATGGGTGGGTCTCAGGCATAGCACCGGAAAGAGAGAGCTAGGCGCTGAGTTCTGCATGTGACTTCTTCTGTGGACCTCAGACCTGTTTACAAAAGCATTTCCTCAGATCAGGAGTCAGTAGAACGTTCCTATTAAGGAAAGGTAGTAACCATCTTGGGCTTTACGAGCTGTAAGGTCTTTTTCACAAGTCACGTGGGCTATTCCTAAATGAATGATGTGGCTGTGTTCTATAGGGCAGGAATGGACTGATTTGGCCATTGGGATGTAGTTTGCCGACTCCTGCTCTAAATTTTTAGTATAATATCCATTTGAGTTCGTTTCACAAATTATCACTCTCATAAATATGGCCAACTTGAAAGTAATTTATCACTTTACAACATGGATAATATTTTTTCTTTTAATTCACCTTGTCTGCTTAGAGTTGCTGGACCCCAAAAGCCCAACTATAAATCAGAAGTCATGTATAAAGGCTGCTTTAGAAAACGTTTAATAACCGAATAACAAGTAAGTTAGAATATTTTTAAAAGGTTCTGATAAGGTACTTTTAGATGTTGGTTTATACCTGGATTTGGAACCTAACAATACCTTTAATAGGTATTTGTAATACAAGTGCACACACTGAGATTTATGATAGAAAATGACGTTTATTTTCTTCTGGCTGCTTTTTCCTCTTGGTGATTGCTTCATTTCTTCATGTTCCCTCAGAGAAGTGGACTTGTACACAGGCTACACCACCCGGAACATCCTGTGCATGCCCATTGTGAGCAGAGGAAGTGTGATCGGGGTGGTGCAGATGGTGAACAAGATCAGCGGCAGTGCCTTCTCCAAGACGGACGAGAACAATTTCAAGATGTTCGCCGTCTTCTGTGCCCTGGCCTTACACTGTGCTAATGTAAGTGCCAGCTTCTACAAGCCTTTTACTATTCCATGTTTATAACATTTTTACAAACTACAAACGGTGATTGCTGGTCATACACACTTTAAGAAATGCCTTAATATACCTTGAAAGGAAAAAAATCTCCTCTTATTTTGAATATATTTCCAGGTGTGAATTTGTTTAAAAAATGAAAATGTCTCAGTAAAATGATACAATTAGAGAAGTTTTTCACCCCCTTGATCTAGTTCCTCAAATAACAGCTGTGTTTAAGTTTACACATATTCTTGGAAGCAAAGTTTCAAGGGACACATGGACAACTGGATAGGTTTTTAAGATATTTAACTTCCAAATTCACCTCTCTTGCCTAAAAATGCCCTTTCCTCACATCTTATTTCTAACATAGTCCTGGTTGCAAAATGCTATTAACAAAAATAGTTCTGTTAATACCAAAGTGTAATATCAATGTTAACGAAGGGTAATATAAAATACTGCTGCTAATGACATCTAATAATGGCATTCAAAGTTTCCATAAACTATTGAAGGTGGATCTAAATAAAGTTTCAACTAACAGATCGTTAAAAATAGTTTTGATGATAAAAATAACAGTACTATATGTTTCAGAGTCAGGCTTATATTTTATTGTATCTACTGAAATGAGTAGGGAAAGTGTTATCTAAACCTTTAATGTTTGTCATAGGCACTATGTGTGAGAATATGGCAAAAATGATAGAAATAACTCATATTTTCACAACATCCAGGGAAGGTTTGCTTATCAGGGAAAGTGAGACACCGTTTAGGGTATGTGTCAGAACGATTAAATGTTAATACTCATAGTCTTCAAGCAATCCTGCCCATTCACTGAAGAATAAAGTCAGGTTCAATTTATATTTTAAGGTCTTCTTTTTAAAAGGGTACAGTTATCCAGAACACACACTTCGAAGATATCAATATGTAAAGCAGCAACTATTGGTGTTTTGTTGTTGTTGTTGTTGTTGCTGTTGTTGTTTGCCTGTTTTGTTTTTTGTCTTGGGATTTTTGGTTTTTGTGTTTTTTCTGTTGTTGAGAGGATTAACTGTCTGACTAAATTTGCATGTCTGTATATGGGTTCATATATTTATACTTCGAAGATATCAATGGATAGAGCAATAACCATTGTTGAGACCATATCACCTTGTCTATAGATTAGTTGTGATTGTACTATTTTTTTTATGCTAATTGGTGTTTTGTTTGTCAATATGTTTTTGTACTTTTATTTTTTTAAAATTAAAAAAAAAGGGTACAGTTGGTGATTTTTCTATTATATTGTTATATTTTAAGTTATGTTTGACATTGTTATGAAAATAAAGTAATCCTTTCATTATTAAAATTTGGAAACTTTAGTAATGTCTTTATAAAACTAAGCCAACATAAGGGTCGTTGCTGCTTTTTAGTAACTTAGAGAAATTGATTTTTCGGAATAGGAGCTCATTCTCTAGTAGCAGCCACCTAACTGTTGGAAACAGCTGAGAAATAACTCGGAACAAAAGTTGCACAAAATAGTACTCTGATGATAAAGGATAACCGGGCTAATCTCATTAGGGCTATTTAATGGGAGCGCCCGTCCTCTCTGCTCTCACCCTCTGCCGTCTAGGGGACGCCGTTGGGCTGCTCATCAGAAATCAGCGGCTACTAATAGTTCTGCCTTACGTGTGCTAGCAGCTGTGTATCTTTTACAAAAATATAAACAGCTTATGTTTCCTATTTAGTTTAAAAGTTGCAAAGGATGTAATTTTTAGTACATTTGGAATGTTGACTCTTCATCATTTTAAAAATAATCTAATACTAAAGCATCTTGGTAGTTTTTATAGTACTTTTAAAACTACAATAACCAAATCTTATGATGGAAAATTTAGCATTCATTTTTTTCTGAACATGTATATCTTCACAAGTTTTTATTTCAGGGAGTTATTTCACAAGTTGTTATTTTAGCTTATGCTCTAAAGTATTTTATTAATTCTCCTAGCATAAAAATTATAAGACAAATATGTATAGTAAGTGTAAAAAATTCATTGTGGTTTGTGGTGGTGGCATATATATTATCAATGTGGTATGTGATCCATGTAATTCTGTCACAAAATTTTGATAATTTTGAGTAATAAAAAGTGAAAATGTTTAAAATGATTTTTAATGAGAAAATTGTTTCTTCAAACAACAATAGTTAATGTATCTCTTTGTGGATTTATTTATAATTAAACTGAAGCTAAGTTTAGCATAATTTTTTATACTTTTTATCTGGAAATAATATTACGCCAAAAGCAATGCTGCAAAAATAGTGTAAAGAATTCCCTGAGACCGTTACCTGTGTTCCCCAGGTGTTCTGCTTTGATAACATTTGTTTCTTACCAGTTATCTTTCTCTCATCTACCCGTTTTCTATAAAATGTCTCATGTAATGTTTCAGCTTATAGTTTCTAAACCCCAGAGACGTTGCTTTTCTACTGCGTAATGAAAACATCAAGGACTAAGTATTTGTGCTCTGTTAGTATGCTTGGACTGTTATAAGTACCAGAGTGAACAGCTTTAAACAGTAATCAGTTTCCCAGTGTTGGAGGCTGTGGTCAGGGTTGCTTTTTCCTGAGGCCTTTCTCCTGGGATTGCCCAGGGCCGCCTCCTCTCTGTGGTCTCACTTGGCTTTTCCTGTGTGTGTATGTGTGTACATGTATGCACGCGTGCGCTCGTGTGCATGCATGTCTGCGTCTTATGTCCTCTCTCATGAGACATAAGTTACCTTGCGGCTTATTTTTACCCTAATTACTTTTTTTTGGCCCTATCTCTAAATTTGGCCCCATTTTAAGGTGCTGGGAGTTCGGGCCACAGCATGCTGGTTTTGGGGCGCACGCATTCCGCCAAAGCACTGTACTATTTGATGGTTAGCAGACCTCTTGAAACACTTTCACTTTAGAACCATTCTTAAATTTTTCTGTGTTTTCTTTGATCTGGTTGTTTTTGAAGCCTAATACTTTGTAGAATATTTCTTAAATTAGATTTCTGCTGTTTCCTCAGGAGTATATGCAGTTGTAACTCTGACACAAATGTCTTTGTGCACCCTATGTGCCTGTGTGTATCACCAGGGACAGTCACTTTCTTTACTTGGTACCTGAAGGTCTCTGCCCTGAATCTTTTTCATCCTCTTCCCACTGATTTTTTTTAAGAGAATTTGCTCATAAACCTCTATCACCCCACACCCCAGGTATTCATGCCTCTTGTGCAGCACTACAGAAGTCTTAGTCATCTCTTGTTTCACTCTTTTGATCACTGTTTTGTGACGGGAATTTAGCGCCTATAATTGATCATTAATTTTATTCCAATTTGTCTCTTTTATTTTTAAGGAATCTGGAAGTATTGTCTCCATTTTCAAATAGGAGTAAAAAATCATTTATTATATACAATTTCTCTAAACTCAACCTGAGATAAGATACTAAAAAGTACTGTCATTTTTATCATCGAAACTATTTTTAATGATCTGTTAGTTGAAACTTTACTTAGATCCACCTTCAATAGTTTATGGAAACTTTGAATGCCATTATTAGATGTCATTAGCAGCAGTATTTTAAATTACCCTTCGTTAACTTTGATATTACACTTTGGTATTAACAGAACTATTTCTGTTAATAGCATTTTGCAACCAGGACTATGTTAGAAATAAGATGTGAGGAAAGGGCATTTTTAGGCAAGAGAGGTGAATTTGGAAGTTAAATATCTTAAAAACCTATCCAGTTGTCCATGTGTCCCTTGAAACTTTGCTTCCAAGAATATGTGTAAAGTTAAACACAGCTGTTATTTGAGGAACTAGATCAAAGGGGTGAAAAACTTCTCTAATTGTATCGTAAAACCTAGATTTAGTCACCCTTAAAACCAAATCCGAAAAATAACGCTTCATTTGAAAGTCATACACAGGCATTCTCATTTTGTATTGATTCTTTAGGTGAGTTATTTAGGGTAAGGTTTCAGTAAAGTGCTAGGAATTTGTTTGTACTGGAAGTGATGGTAACTTTTCCAGGCAGTTCTTATGTCACCACAAGGTGCTGCTCTCCAGTGTAACACGTCCCTTGCATCTTGGCAATCCTGTCAAGTCATCACTGTCACAGGGCTCAAGGACATGGCTGGTTGCTTCTAAGGTATGTGTTGGAAGTGTCTGCAAGTGTCTGCAACTTCCAGCTGTCTGTGGAATGCATTGTCAGTTTATTACTGGAATACTTTTGTTCTTACTAAAGTTCACAAAAAAATTGTTGATGCATACCTATATTCCTAGTATGCTGGGAGGCAGAGGCAGGAGGAATACAAGTTTAGCATAGCTGGGTAACTTAACAGCTTAGAAAGACCCTGTCTCAAAATTTAAAAAAAATAATAAAGAGGGCTAGGGTTGTAGCTCAGTGTAGAGCCCAGGTTCCAGTCCCCAATACCACCAATAAAACCCAAGAAACAGATGGTATTATTTCTGAACGTATTTTTCAATTCAGAAAACAGTACAGAACTTTGGAATCTGTAACCTCAGGTGACTTTTACCGTCCCTACGTCAACTCCTTGGCTTTCCAGTTTGATGAAGTCTAGGTTTTGGGTCATTATAAAATTTTGTTCTAACTCAGCACAAAAACAATTCACTTATCTTCTTCAAAGTGATGCTTTTTTACTTTTGATTTACTGCAGCACTTACCCTTCTAAATAAGAAATAAAAGAAAATGGTTCTCAAGTTGTTAGTATCAATAGATAGCAGCTAATTTCCTTATAGTGCTTTCTCAGAGCCATAATCTCTTGAAGACTTTAGGGTCATAACCACTAGGGAAAGGGCCAAGACCTGAATTCTCATCATCGCTCTGGAACTTATTTTTTAAGCAAGTCTGCTTTAATTCCTTGAGCATTTTTTAATGAGGAAAAGCTGCTTCTGGGATGCACGTCCATAACAGTTGAAACACCCGCAGCTTTCTTCCTTGCCCTAAAGTTGTTTTTCCCCTGAGAACGTACATGAATATTTATTAAGGTCATTTACTTAGTTTTTTTTTTTGCCTTATTGTACATACTGTAACCTCAAAGAAAATACCAAAAATGCATAGAAATGATTAAAAAGCTTTATGCACTGTGAAGTGCCCTCTAGTCTTTGGCTATGGTAAAGTTAAGAGTAAGGGTGTTGATTCCAGGAAATTCAAAATAATTCTGCTCTTGAGCAGCTTGTGTCCATAACAGGAGCATAAAAACCAACATTAAAATTGTATCTAATGCTGAACATGATAATGTAATAACTTCTTTTATTATTGTTGGGCTCAATGGTCTGTGTTAGGAGCACTAAGAGGCAGGACGCATGGCAGGACATTAATATTCACTATGTCTTCAGTTTACTTTATTTCATCTTTAGATGCATTAAACTACATTGTGTTTATTGAGTTAAAGCGGCATGTGTCTGGTAACATCATCGTTAAATTTACTGAATTAAGTAATAGTTGGAAGTAATATGAATGGGAAGGACTCATTTGAAAACACTGAATCTTTTAAAACTAAAAGAGCCAATGTCCTTAAATACATTATGATTTTGAAGAAATACTTGACGTGGTGCAAGAAGCTAACAGGATAAGGATACGTGTGCATCTTTGGCCTGATAAAAGGGCTTCTTCAGAACAGATTTGCTCTGTACGTTTGAGACAGGACTATATTTAATATTAAAGAGACATGAAAAAGTCACTATTCAAATGAAACCAGTTGGTAGGGGCAGACTTAATGAGTGGCTCAACCTTTATTAATTCATGAATTCAAAAACACAGATTATCTTTTCTACGTTGTATGGTAGCTATAAAGATCACTATACTAAGAAGCACTGTAATGATATATTGCTTTACTGTGACAAGTCTTGTTCTGGATATTTACATATAAAAATTTAATCTCACAAGTCTGTGAGTGAAGTTATTATCACCACTTAACAAAAGAAAAATGAGAAACACAGAGTTTAAACAATTCACTCGGTTACACAGCAAGTATGTGGCAGAGCCAAAGGTAAATATGAGCTGGCTCCAGAGCTGTCCAGCCTTTCATCTCACTTTGCGCTTTCTTAAGGTTGCTCAAAGGAGATAAATACTGAGATGAGTTTTGAAGCATTGCGTGCACTGTAGGGTGTAAGTAGGGTCCTCCTCAGCCCCAGAACCAGGAGGCCATGCAGAGTGATGGATGCAGGAGGAGATCACAGGGACAGTTGGTTCACACGATTGCGGCAGCTGAAGAGTCCCACAGTGGGCTGTCAGCTGGGGAACTTGTGCAGCCAGTAGTGTGATTCGGTCCAAACGTCTCCTGGCAAGGGGAGCGATGGTATTTAAGTCTCCATATAAGGCCAACAGCCAAAGAACTAGAGAGGCTGTTACTGTCAGCAGTGGAGTCCAGAGGCTATCAAACCTAGAGTTTGGATACTGCCTGCAGGAGAAGGGTCTCAGCTCCAGAAGAAAGAAAGATTTCACCTTCTCTCTGCCTTTTGTGTTCTATCTGGGCCTCAACCGTAGCATGGTGCCTATGTCACTGGTTGAGAGTGGGTCTTCTCTGATTCCAGTGCCAGTTTCCTCCAGACACACCCTTGCAAAGGCTCTTAGAAATGGAACTTTACTAGTCGTCTCGGTATCCGTAACGCAAGTTGATACTGCTAATTGTCATAGAAACAGGTAGTATCCAGACAAAACCTTCATATACAGACAAAGTACCATGAAGGCAGAACAAAGACAAATTTATGTGAGTTTGGAGCAGCTAAAAAGCTAAAAAGCTCAGGATATGCTTTGAAGAATAGTGCAAATAAAATTTGTAATTGTGCATAGTGAGCGGACTGTTGAGAATACTTAAGAACAGTATTGTGAATCCCTAACAAGGTTTCCAGGGGATATCTGAAGCATATGTTCTTTGGTAATGAACTGAGCAACAAAACTATGTTCTAAAATTCAGCTGCCTCTTTGTGAGTAGTAACATTAATAACAACATAATGCACATGACACATACTCCATATTGTTTTTAATTTGAACCCCAAATTTTAGTGCCTGACAGTGCTTAGACTACATCTTTTGGGTAGCATGAAAAGTGAAAGTTTAATCCTCCTGCAAGTCTGTAAATATATAAATAACTAACTTCAACTGAATTCAAATTGCTTTCAGTGCTCAATTATACATTTTATAACTAATATGATCATTCATCCCACAAATAGGATTACAGCACTCATTCATGTTAGGTACTGTGCTAGGTACAGACTAAGTATTAGTAGACCCTAAAATCTGGGTGATTTCCTGCCCTATGTGTACAGACACACATGGCATTCTTCACTTGAGTTTCAAAAAGTGTGTGCTCTGCAGATGTATCTTTTCTTTCAGATAATACACTGTTGTCTCTGTACTTTCAGATTGTGCCCTGACCATTCATGTGTGTGTGTGTGTGTGTGTGTGTGTGTGTGTGTGTGTGTTAATGCATGCTGAGTATAATTGAAAACTCAAAGTTAAGCAGATGCACATTTCAAGTTTTTAACCTTAGGCTAGTTAATTTATGTTTCTGCATTTCAGTTCCCTCAACAGATGAAGGGAATAAGACCAATTCCATGGGGCTAGGGGTATAGCTCGGCGGTACAAGTGCCTACCTGGTAAGCATGAGGTCCTGAGTTTGAGTGCAGGTACCAAAAAAAAAAAAAATACTGTAAAACCAATTCCATGTACTGTCTTTGGGACTAGAACAGGTAATGTCAGTATGTTCTGAATTCTGCACCTGGTCCATAGTCCACACTGACGTGTCTGTTTGCTTTTCACTCACAGTTTTTATGTCATTGCAGCTGACGTCATAAAGTCTCGATTCACAGCTACCCATATAGCTGGGGGCTTTTGTTTGTTTTTACCAGCTAAACTGCTTTTCATTAAAACAGGGTTTTCCTCACTTATGTATATCAGAAAGTGGCAGGAATGATGGCTTAAGTATGTTTTAAATGAGAGCTTGTACTTGGTGGGAAATGAATGGCAATGTGTCTTTTACCTTAGTAATATTTTTGTAAAGTTAAGCATTCGCTGTATATCTCAATCACATCTCACATGATATGCACTGGGTTTCTGTATCCTCCCTGGGTGGAAACCTGTGTCCGCCCCCAGTGCCAGCAAAGAATTCCTAAGCACCCCCCCTGATGCCACCAGTCTGGCTCTTGTGCTATGGAGGCCTCAGTCCCAGAGCTCTGAGATACACTTGGGATCTGTCTGTGAATTCTTTGGTCCTCTGCAGCAGAGGATTTCAGTACTTCCCACATGCGGAGGCGTGTTTGGCGTTAGGACTTGCCTGGTAAGCCTGTTTGATTGCATCAGTGACATCACTTAATGCTATTGATAAACGACAGATTGAAATTTATGTTTTAAAATACTTTGTCAATTAGATTTGAACTATAAAGTGCATAAACAGGGAAAAGAATAAAAATTTGTATCAGCAGCTCAAGTATTACTCTGTCCCACACATTACCAAAGAAAAACTTCTTATATTGTGAAGACTACATACACACAGTGGTGAGTATAGCTTTGTGCATTTCCACATTTCCAGGACGTGTGTCCTCCCTCTATGGGGACTGTGAGACCCCACATGATGCACTGATGCAGAGTTGAGGACAGATGAGTGATTGGTCCTGGAAGGACAGTCCGAGGTTGCACTCTTGCTCAGGAAGAGTCAGCTCTTCTTGATCGGCACCAGAATAAGACACAGAGTCGTGTTTGGGAAGTGGAGCCCTGTGCTGACTCAGAATGTCAGGTGAGGAAGGGTAACAGCTGACCGATTGCGAGTTTTAGCAGTCACTGCCAGTGTTTGTTCTGAATCCTTTCCTGTGCATCTCAGTGGCCCCTCCCGTTCTTCCATGTCTCAGCTACTGCAGCGCCCTCAGTTTACAGATGGGCCCCCTAAGCACAAATAATTGAGTAATTAGCTTACATGTACACAGTAAATGGTGGAAAACAAATTCAATGCAGGTAGCATGATTCAGAGTGTACATACTAAAAGAGTTGCCTTGCTCTGTTGATTGCAGGTCTACTGTAAACATTCAAACATGTAAAAGGCTATGTTTTTATATTATGGCAGAAATAGGTAAGACCTGTATATCCAGGTTGTCTTCACTGTTGTGTGTTTTCAGTACATACAGCTCTGTCACACTGTAGTACCTGAGACTGATAGGCCATCCAAGTAAGCTCTCACTTTAGACCTACTGCAGTTGTTTCCTCTAGAAGTCTCTTCTAGTTAGTGAGTACAAAAGTAATTTCTCAGTTGTCATAGGCAAGTAACTCATGCAAAATGAACTTAACAGACCATATAGTTTTCTGCCTTTATTAGTAACTTGTAATAGGATGAATAAGGTGAAATAATTTACTGATAATCATAGATATTATTTTCCATTATTCGTATTGAAAGTCTTTTACCAAGTAGGAAACCTATAAAATTTGTCAGAACTCATCATTTTCTTCATGAAGGTAAACTAACTTTCTTGTAATTAGTATTAACTTACCTACACTAATTACAAAATAAAATGAATAAAATTTTAAAACGTATATACTTTAAAACTTTGTTATATGTTTATAAATGCAAATCATAATAAAATGAAATTCATTCTAATTATGGATTTCAAGCTTATAAAATGACAAGAAGAATAACTGCCGAACAGGGTGTTTTTTGTGAAAATTACATGAAATTATCTGTACAGAGCACTTACTGTACTTCTTACCACATAAGTACTTACCAGTATTAATGACTATTGTGACAATGTTATTTTTCTATGTAATACAGTTACTTTTATTATCAGCTTTGCCATAAAATTACATGGAATTACAGGCAGTCTTGAATTATAGTAAATGCTGTTGATCATTCACCTTCCTAACAAAATCTACAGCATCTCAGAAAGCAAATAAGATTCCACTTCAGAATTGGAGAAAAATGCAAAAACTTACATTATATGTTTTTAAGTGAATATTAAAGATACTTCATTATTTTGATTGTGAGCACATGAATGTTCAGAAATCTCAGGCTTTAGAAAGTCCTTTCTTGTCTGGGATTCAGAGTTTCCCATGACAGGGTGGCTGCTCTGTATCTGAGCATAGTTAGCAAATGCATCAGGTCCATGCTTGTAAATCTTATCCACGATTATCCTTTTCCCCAGCTTTTCTAGGAAAGAGGTTATTTTATAGTTGACCAAAAGAGTTCACCATTGTGAAGATGGATTTGAGAAGCACATGCATTTCCATTTGTGCCGCCCACCGATTTGCCACTTGTGGAAAATAGTTGGAACATTTATTGCATTTGTAGATTACTTGTACATGCTTTTTTCGCAAAAAGACAGATACTCCAAATCCTTATCTTACGAACTATTAAAGAAATAATTTGAAAATCAATATCATATTTAATTACAATGCGTTTGTTTGAAAATACTTATTTAGTGGGAACAAAACAGGTCTTGTTCTATAAATAAAATATTTAACAGTATATACTTTAGTTTTTAAATTTCTCAGTTTACATTTTCTAATACAAATAATAAATTAGCACAGTGCATGTGTGTATAATTATTAAGGAGTATATGCAGTCATTGAGAGTGTCTCTCCAAAATTCTTTTATTGATGAAGCATTTTGCAGTCCAACTTTTTAGAGACCACCCTGGACTGGAGCTGCTTGTGATCACCCAGAAGCTAAATGGGTGATATATAGAGAACGCCTTAATTCTTGGAGTCCCATTCATATTGTTACGGAGGCAGTGGCTATAGTCTAATCTACTGACAGCTAGTCGTGCTCGGTGCTGTGGGAGAGTGGACTATTCAGAAACCTGCTTGGATTCCATGGTGTTGCACACTTTCACCAGCAGTTTGCTGTGGAGGGTTCATTAGCTTCCCTTTCTTCTCCTAATTAGTTTCATCTACTTCAAAATTCACATGGATACACATTGATCCATTCAGTTTGCTTTGCTTGTAGTTTGTTCCCTCATCTACCAGTTATAATTATTTGTAAAACTATATTTACATATACAAGAACTTAACTTGATAAGGCAGTGAAATATACCTATCCATTTTGCATTAATGTAATTACCTATGTATGTCAACTTTATCGGTACAGTCTATGACTGGTATATACAAATTCATGTTATACATTTGAAGTCATTGCTGTAACACCAATGAAATCCCAAATTTATTCATTTTGACAATATAAAAAAATACAAGTAAATCATCAAGGACAAAAGAAATGATGTAATCTCCCTAAGGAAGTTGAGATTTGTATACAGCATCATGTAATTATTAATTTTTTTGTTTTAACAGATTTAGAAGCATCTTATTTCTTAAATTCTTTAATCTTATTAATATTCAT
Organism: Dinomys branickii; assembly: GCA_004027595.1. Lineage (NCBI taxonomy): Eukaryota > Metazoa > Chordata > Mammalia > Rodentia > Dinomyidae > Dinomys > Dinomys branickii. Next base: position 122,259 of record PVLD010003696.1, read on the forward strand.
TTATTGTCTGTTAATAAAATGAACATGTTTTATTTTCAGTTTTTTTTTACTAAAAATTTAGAAATATAATACAAAACATTGTAAAGCAAATAGCAATTTTGCTCCCCAGAAATGATGTCTGATAAAAAGCTGTTCGCTACAGAATTAAATAAGACTTCTAAAACAATGTTTTTTTTGTAACAAACTCTTGCATCTTCATGGTCTCATGTGCCCATAATTTCTGTGGAAATGTGGACAGTAATAAGTCTCGCTTAGTTTCAGTGACCTGATTCTATTATGCCAGATTCTGAATTTCAGTGCCAAATGATTTTAAGCATTGCTTCAACTAATTTTTTAAATTTACCTTCCAGATGTACCATAGAATTCGTCACTCAGAGTGCATCTACCGGGTGACCATGGAGAAGCTGTCCTATCACAGCATCTGCACTGCGGAGGAGTGGCAGGGCCTCATGCACTTCACACTGCCCGTACGGCTCTGCAAAGAAATTGAACTGTGAGTGCTTTGCTTTGTCAGTTTCTTTTATTTTTTAGTATTTTAAGAAATCTTGTAGTCAGAGTTGAATTTATGTTTATGTTGCAAGGGACCCCAGCCAGCTTAATCTTCAAGAGAACCTAGACAATGCAAAGTAGTAGCCACCCTTTTAACTGATAAAAGCCCAGCCAAATGTGGCCTTTTACCACAGTGAGCCAAGTTAGCTTTATCCTTAGTTCCAGAGAATAACTATGTCACAGCAGTCATCTGAGGAGTGTATCCCAAGTACCAGCCTCTGTGCCATATGTTCCAGGCCCCTGAGTCCTCACGGCAACTGGAGAGGGATATGAGTACTGTCCCCTCCATATAGATAATGACCCTGAGAAATAAGGACATATGACAACGTTGTAGGGGTCTATAGACCACACACTTAGGAATCACAGGGCTTGGTTGGCAGCCCCTGGTGAGTTTGACTTCAGAGTTGGGCTCCAGAGCTGCTTGTAAGCTGTGCTATGTTGCGCCACCAAAGAAGCAGCACATTTCTCACCTTAACATAGTCCAGTTCAAGATGCATTTACTGAATATTTTGGCACTGGGAAAATGAGGCTTGTACATTTTTCTTTTGGTGAATATTTACCAAGCTAGTTGTGATGCTAAACCCTAGGGGAGGCATTTTTCTTGATGTGGTACAATGTAGTGGAAAGGACAAAGAAATCTCAGTGGCTTTGTTAGTTTCTTCAGCAACAGAGCTTTAATTTCATTGAACGAAAATATAACAGGTTGTAGAGCTAAAATCACAAGTATTATGGTTATCACTGCTATTTATATGCCTCACCTTTTTCATTGTTTATAATTATCTGTATTTTATGCATAGGTTGTCATTGTCTTCTGCTTACTTCAGAAAATAAAATTCAAACTTTATTTTGAAAGAATTAACCAAAACGTTAACATTTTTATTACCCTGGTGCACATTTTACACCATGTAACATTTAATATCAGTATGGTTTTTAATATCAGATAATAAAATATCTCCATATAAAGTTAAATTTCTAGATTAAATTTAAGAATTTAATAATTAACTCCACTTCATACTTGTTTTGTATACCTGCTAATATTGAACTTATTAGTGCCAAGATCTGTGATAATTTGTGTGCCCATGGCGAGTGCAGACTAACACTAGTTACCTACATACAAAATTTTCAGAAATGACCCATCCAGTGTGAACATTCCAATTCAAAATATAGTACTTTATCATATTGTTTATTCCAAACAAACGTTAATAATTGTTATTAAATGAATAACAAGTAGTAATATAATAACTTTATGTACTGTATGTATTTATGAGATTTCTCTTTCAGTTTAAATGGGAAAGAGAAAAATTTCAACTTTAAAAAATAACTTTCAATAAGGCTTTTCCCCTTACCTGTGAGTTTTGTAATATATATGTAGCTCAGATATAATTGTTATGCTTATTACTCTAACAACAAATGCAGCCTCTTTTTCTTAGCCGACTATGTAACAGAAAATGCAGTAGTAACTGAGCTCTGGAAGAAATGTGTGTTCCCTCCTTTCAGCACAGTTCAGTACCTATGGACGTGACAGGGTGGCAGAGAGCCCAGTGCCTTCTTAATCTCTGTATAGACACAAAGTTAAATGGTATTCTTTACTTATTATATTTTTCCTAATTGCATTTAATAACAAACTGTCTTTTCATTTCAGGTACCACTTTGACATTAGTCCTTTTGAAAATATGTGGCCTGGAATTTTTGTCCATATGGTTCATCAGTCCTGTGGGGCATTCTGGTATGAATAGCCTAAACATGTTCTTTGGGGACTGTGGAGCGGTGTGACCTCCTACTATTTATATGCCTTCCCACTTTCTTTGCTTATAATTATCTTAAAATATGGCATAGACACATTTTTTTCTGAATATTCCAATAAAAATGGGCTGAGATTGTTGAGCAGATCTGCTGCCTTTTCAGCTTTTCCTAAGGCTGCTGAGGCCTCCAGCAGCTGAATGTAGCCTGGGTTACAGGGGGTGATGAGTGACGGGTGGCAATTGTGGTATAGATCTCTGGTGGAACAGTTACTATATCAGAATAGAAACTATATGAGTATCCATTTTATTAGTTCTTTCTGGCCGGAGAAAGCGAAGGAAGTGGCAAGTGAGTTTGCGGGGCTGCTGAGTTCAGCGTGGGGGTCTTTGTACCCGGGGTGCTGAGGGAGCGGGGCACAAAGCTGGGGGTGGAGTGCTGCTCGGCTGGAGTTGGTCGTAACGGTTTCTTCTACATACAGCTTTGACCTTGAAAAGTTGTGCCGTTTTATTATGTCCGTGAAGAAGAACTACAGGCGGGTGCCATACCACAACTGGAAGCACGCGGTCACAGTGGCCCACTGCATGTACGCCATCCTGCAAAACAACTACAGCCTCTTCACTGAGCTCGAGGTGGGTGTGTAAGTCCAGCTCTCCCGGGTCACGCAGCCTCTGTGGATATAATGCTCCGCCTCTGGAGCACATGTACAACATGGACTTGAGACATGTTATTCCAGCACAAATTTGGGTGTAGTAAATTAGTAGAAACACATTGAAAAAAATTTTTACTACCCAAGCTTTTAGCATATTCTGTATTTTAAGAAATGTAAGTACAGAAATTTCAATTTCACCAAAATATCTGTAAAGGAAACACTAATTTTTGTAATATTTGTTACCAATTAAAGCGTAGATGTTCTGAGAGGGTGTAAATAATGAATTTATCTTGTTGCTCATATGCTTCATATAGTAGAGACACATCCTGCTGATTTGAGAACCCAGAGTATTAAATGCTTTTTCATCTCCTCTAGCATATAAGGAAACAGGTTTGTGATATTTAAGTATTTTCCTGGCCTTACATTCTAGAGCTGGTTATACTATATACCCATAGCTTTGAAAATCTCAGAGTTACAAGACCTAGAGACTTATCCATTCAGCCACCATAGCCAAATCTCCTTATGTGAGAGCCAAGTCGGATGCTGAGTGATAGGGAAGCCATGGGCCCCACACGGCATTCGCCCCATGTCTAGGGAACCCAGACTTCACTGGTGCTATGATGCCTGCTAGCGCCCGCCCTACACTTCTCCCCTCTAGTAAGACAAGGGGGTATGTTAGGCAGCATTTGGCTGTGCAGAGGGCGGGGCTATCTCTCCGTCATGGGATAACTAACAAACTTTGAACTTTATAAATTATATTTTCAAATACAATAGTGTTGAAATTTTGTTCAAAAAAAAGAAACATTTAAAAATCAGTGAGAATTTGTTAATAACATACTAAGTTTTTAAATCACTTCTGTAATTACATATCCTCCCTCATACACTCTAGTTTCTTTTTACTAAAAACAATCACAAAATATCAAATGTAAATATTTGAAATATACTTTATGGGAGGTATTTAATTTTAAATAAAACTATTAGGAATTATTATTTGATCTTATTAAAGGAAGATGTTTAAAAATTATTTTCAGACACATGAGTCTGGCATACCTCTTAACAAAACCATTAAAATTATATCAATAAAAACACAAAAAAATTGGAAAGCTGAAGACAACAGTTTTAACCTATTTTGCTAGTTTTTAAAACCTTGAACTTTCTTACCAGGTATATCATGTTCATACAATAGCATAAAATATAGAAACAATGCCAAACCAAAATGATCCTAAGACTCATAGCTGGTTGGTTAGTTAAGAATACCCAGCATGTATGCTTGATGCCACGGTATCACATCAGTTATGGTGTGCCAGCTACTGGTGAGACTTCCCTTCTGAGCGGGCTGCAGGAGAAATCAGTTCTGCCTAATCAGGAGACAGAAGGACCAGAGCATGTGGGAAAAAGTACACAGGGAGAACTGCTGGCTCCCGTGCCAGCATCCCCAGGCCCTGCGCTGCACTTCCCATAACCCTTTTCTGCATTCCTCGCCAGGATGGACACCTGCACTTCGTCATACCCATCCCCTCCCTGCATTCTCTGAGGACATATCTGCCTCCGCTGTTCTGCCCGCTGTCCTCACTGTCCTGTCCCCGGCTAAGCACAAGCATGCTGCGAGCACTCCATCGGCCATTCCCTCGGTCTGCTTCTTCACACAGCTGCCTCCCAGTTACTCAGTTCTTCTCTGCAGCACAGTTCGCAGAAGTGTTGCTGTCCTGGCTATCTCTCCAGATCTCTTCTTACTCTCTTTCTGCAGCCAACTCTGATCGGCTTCACACCCAGTACCCCAGAGGATTTTCTGGTCCTGGTAATCAGCAACCTGCACCTTGTGAGATCTAAGAGCTGGTTTCCCCTGTATTCTTTCTTCACTTCCTTCTTAGGACACCAGGAACTCTTGGCTTTCCTGGGAACCCATGGGCTGCTCCTGCCTTATCTTGTTTTAGGATAGTTTAGCTTATTCTGTCCTTTCCTCTGAGGACCTTTTAAAGATACACATTATTTTTTAGAGTTGGAGTGCTTAAGGGCTCACCCTTTAAGTCCTTAAACTGCAGCCTGAGTGAGTAACTCTCAAGTCCTGAGACTTTAAGTGCCTCTGTTTCGTTTCTTCAGCTTAGGCGGGCTCCAGGACTTTAGAAGTGGTCAGCTGTCACCTGAAATCTCCACTGATCACCGGTCGGCCTGGGCTCCTGGCTTCTCTCCTCACACGTGCCTACCCCAGCTTTCCTATGTTGTTTTCATAGCTAGACACCTCGGGACATGCTGACTCCTCTCTCTGCTTTTCTTCAGAGCCAGATAGTCAGCAAATTTGTTGGCCGTGCCTGAAAAAAAGACATTAATCACATTTTAGAAGCTTCCATTGTTACAAACATCCTCTTATGAATTTACATTATATTTTTGCCTCAATTACTATAAAAGCCTTCTCACCAGTCTCCCTTACTGTCCTAGAATCTATTCTGAATGGGATTGCCAGAAGGACCTTTTAAAGATACACATTAGATGCTGACCCCTCTGATGAAGGTGCTGTGATCATGTCCTGATCACTGAGATTCGTGACACCCTTGTGGCCACAGCCTTCCCTGTGCACTGCCCTGCACCCTCTTACCCCCTCTTAGCCTGCTGTCCTGAACCCTGCCTGCCATGCTCCTCTCTGATGCCCATTTCCTTCCCTCTCACACCTTGGCTCACATCTGACCTTGAGGCTTCTGTCCTGGCCACTTTATTTAATTCTTGCACTATATCCTCAGTAGATGCCCTTTAACTCTCTCCTTATTTTCTGTGCCATTTTTACATACTATATGATTATTCTTACAGTCCTTGTTTATAATGGGAATAGCATCGATTGACTTTAACCTCACCTAGATTTTTGAATGAAGAACTGAACCTGATCTGCCTCCCTGTGCAGATTTTCTTTATTCTTAATTCTTTGGAGCATTTGATATCTGCTGCATCTCCCATTCCTTGAATTGAGCAGGAAGACTTAGAATGACTTGACGGGAAGTATATATGCAAAGACATCTGAAATTTCAGGTTCTTAAGGGTGTTGGATATAGTAGTGGTAGACATTACTGTGATTGGAATGTAAACTGCAAGTTTTCTCGTGTTTCCTTTATTTTGAATCTATCTACTTTTCTCTTTAAGCGCAAAGGACTGCTAATCGCCTGTCTGTGTCATGACCTGGACCACAGGGGCTTTAGCAACTCCTATCTGCAGAAATTTGACCACCCCTTGGCGGCGCTGTACTCCACCTCCACGATGGAGCAGCATCACTTCTCCCAGACAGTGTCCATCCTGCAGGTGAGCCGCTCGCCGTGGGGGCAGCCTCACAGTTTGCTTGGAGGCTTCCTGGGCAATAGCAACCCTCTGTGAGAAAGGGACATTTTTAGGGTTTACTTTGCAAACAGTAGCTGCATTTTATTGCCACCCTGTATATTTGTAGTCAAAATTAAGTAGCTATGGGGTTTAGGATAAAGAAGCATTTATAAAACGTTGAATACATACATCTATTACCATCATACATTTTGTATCAATGTTATGTGATCCTCTGAGGTAAAGTTTATTTCTCATACTTTAATCATACTTTTGTTACATTCTGGAACCAAAACATGTTAAAACTGTAAATCTTGAAACTTAATTAAAGGTTTCAAGTGCATTGAAGCCCTTTTACCTTGTTTTGTTTTACATTTTGTTGCTTTTAATATATTCATGGTGATTGACCTAGCTAAGGGCAGCTCTTAGTTCAGTAGAAAGAGGAAAATGCTCCCTCTTCTTTGAAACCTTTTTCTCAAACTCGCCAAACAAGGTGGCTATTATGTCATTGTGCTTGAATCCCATCACTGAGAATGTTTGTTTCGTACTTCAAAGTAGGGAGAGACACTACTGTACGTCTTTTGATGATATGTCTAAGGGAACATCGATACTGACTAAAAGCCCTTAAGCTTTTGGTGTCACACAGGGACATTCTCGCAGTGACTGGCTATGTGCAGGCTGCAGAGTAGACAGTCTTTCACCGTGTGGCACAGTTGTTCTGTCTTGTGCAGGGCAGCCTCCCTGTGAGTACTGAGCACCCTGGGCATATTTTCCTCTCCTCCACTTCCCGAAGGCTTCTGCAGTACCTTCTCATTTGACCTAACTGTGCAAGCAGTCGATAGCACTGCATTCTCAAGCCTTCTTAAAACCCAGCAAAACTTAATGTGTTTAGGTTTCAAGAAGGTAAATGATCAAATGTCCAAGTGCAGGTGCTATTCTGGTTGTCTGTTGGGTAATAGTGAAAGATATGTTAGCTATGGAGTTATTTTAGTCATTTTCAAACCATAAGCACTTGGTAGGTGAACACACTGCACCTGCTTATGGGCTGGTTCCACCCCTTAAAGCAGTGTACATTTACACTCATTTCTCTCCTGAGAGATGTATGTTTGGATGGGTCCATACACACATACACAGACGCAAGAATGCTTCAGAATTAAAGCAGGATCAAAGATGTCTGTGTATACATATATCTAAAGTGTGCTTTGTAAAATAGATGAATGCTATAGAGTTTGGAGAAAGTTTACATCTACTGTGATGTCACTTCTTACTTGAAGATAGTTATTTGTACAGCGAGAAGGATAAATGCTGGAAATGACATCAAGATGCCTCAAATTAGGACTCAGTTTAGTTAATAATCCCGTATCCTAAATGAATCCATTTGTTTGACTGTGACATTTCTAGCAGTGTAATCTGTAGATGAATTTTAAAAGCTAAAATGAATAAATACATTAAAATTGAAAATGGAGAAAGGGAATCCAGAGAAGGGAGGAAATGGGTGAGGAGAGAAAGGCAAATGCAAAGGATCTGAGATGTGTTACATACATGAGTGTAATGTGAAGATGAAGGTGAACTTCATGCATTGCAAATAGCACTAATAAAATAAAAGTTTTTTTTAAAAAAAGGCCATTTTAAGTCTAATGAATTAGTTTTAAAGTAGGCCACAATTGCAAAATATAATGTCACTAGATTGAACAAAATAACCAGATACATATAACAGTTACAACAGACAGTTACAGGTGGGCATGGAGAGGGTCCATGGGAAGACCTGTGCCAGTTGTCATCAAACATAAAGAAGGTTCAGGATGGTTTGCTCCATTTTTACAAATTCACTGCAAAAATTTGGGGATTATAGATCACCTATGAGGCATTCCTAAAATGATTGGGACAGGATAATAGGGACTTATTGCAGAAGATTCAGTTCAGACACGTAAGCCCCTGGCTTCTTCAGAGTTGTTCAAGAATAGTTAATACAGAATGAGTTATAGTCACTGGTGAGATGACAGTAAGGACAAGTTTGTCCTGTGTAGAGAAAGATGAAGTACCAAAACCAGGACAAGGTGGGAAGCTGGGAAGAAGCTCTGGGCATTGCTGTACCGGGAGTTTAAGATTTACATCGCCTGTGGCGGCAGCCTGTCATCCAAGCCTCAAGGCTGGTGACCTTAATTCATTATTTTCCCCTCCTTGAGCTCCCTCCCTCCAATCCAGTACGAAGTCCTGCCAGTTTTATGTCTTATCAGAAGACACCTCCAAGACTTGACCAGTTAATGAGATATTCTTGGTTAACAGTAAAACGCACAACTTTCATTCATTAAAATGAGACAGAACAATATATAGTTAAATGATGTGAATGACTCTTATAACCTCTGTTTAGCCATGAAAGACTTTTTCTATTGCTGTCTTGGTCTCTGCAGATATTTCGTATCTCCGTTGTTCTCTGGGTGGTTGTGGATTTGGAAGTATTCACCCTCATAGCCAGATAAAAGATAGGCAATTAGCTAGGCATGATGGTGCAAGCTTGTATTGACAGTTGATTTGGGAGACTGAGGCAGGAAGACTACAAGTTTGAGGCTATCCTTGACAATTTAGAGAGGCCTTATCTCAAAATAATATAAAAACTAGGCTGGAGATGTAGCTCTTTGGTAGAGTACTTGCGTGATGTACGCAAGGCCCTGGGTTTAATCTCCAATATTTCTAGAAAAAGATATAAAAAATATGTAATTCAGTACCCTGTACAGCTGGGCATGGGGGCACATGCCTACAATCCCAGCACTCAGAGAGGTTGAGGCAAGAAGATCCCCATGAGTTTGGGGCCACCCTGTGCTAAATAATGAGTTCAAAACCAGCTTGGACTACAGAGTGAGACCCTGTCTCAACGACAACAATGTATCCTGTACATTTCCCAATTAGGCATTGTCACACCTTCGAATCACAGCTTTGCTAACTTAGGTGCCAACTTCTGTCATGACTGCTGCTGTCACCTGCTGGAGAGTTTGCACAAGCAGAAAAATGGTACTGACTGACTCAGCAGCACAGCGCGTGGAGTGGGAGTGTACCACAACACACCTTCAGTGTTCACCTAACATCACGAGCTCAGTTCATGCTGCAGAACCGAGAGTACAGGCAGAGTCTCGGCTTTACTTGGTCACAGTGAGAAGGATGCAGTGGACAGTTTTTTGTTAAGGAAGCATGAAAGGTTGAGTCCTGACTACATTATGGGAAAGTATAAGAGAAGGTGCAAAAAGATAGACCTGCCTTCTTTGGCTGAGCTTCAGGTCAGCTCTTTGAGATGGATGTCAGGAGTATTATCTTGGATAGTGAGGCCCACTGCTCTGCATAGGCAGGGGCGCATTCAGGAGAGAGCAGCTCCCACTGGGCCCCGGTAGTGAATGCTGAACTGATCCCGCGTTCCAATGCGGCCTCCGGAGAGTCACCCTGCTCTCCCTACTCCATTCCCGTTTCAGCCACCATTGTGCCTGCCTGTCTCTCCTGCCTCTTCCCTCATCTGTCAACACTGCTCCGCATTTGATGTCTCACGTTCATCCTCCAAATCTGTGCCTGAGAGTGCTACCTTCTTGTTTAAAAATCCTCAGTGGTTTTCTGTGGCCTTGAGAACAGATTCCTACTTTCATAGTTGATATCCAAGATACTAATAATGGGTCTTTGCCTGTTGGGGGCCACCGTTCCTTCTGTACTTCTCCAAGTCTAGACCCTTCTGCACCTCGCTTCTGTAGCCAACTTCTCCTTATCGTTTAGGCTTAGCTTGAGCATTGCTTTCTCTGGTAAGATCACTTTATGGCCTCCACATAGCTGGGACACAGCTCTGTGCTCCTTTCCCATAGCTTCTGAGCACCTCAAGCATTCATACATCCTGCTATTGTTTTTTTAACTTTGAAATTTTCTGTTTATGAGCTGGCTTTTCACCTCCTCAGCAGTGTGCATTGGTGAAGCCAGTCAGTGCCTTTTACTCATCTCCATAAACAGAGCCTCGTCTCTGGGTCTGTAATGACAGGCAGAGGTGGGAATGGAAGGTAAAAATTGGGCTTGAGAGGAGCCAGTGGGCAGAGCAGCATGTCAGCTCTTTGAGCCTCAAAAGTACAAGTCATGTGGAGGAGCCAGGGAGCTGATCGTGTTCCTTGGGGTGCTGGCTTATGTGGCTACGAGGCGGAAGGCACGCGGGATGCCTCCAAGTAAGGAGGTATTTTGTGTGGGCAGTGACAACAGGAAAGTAGAGAACTTGCTTACCTAAAACGTCTGCTTTTCAGTGATTGTGATAGCACAGTTATTATTGAAAGATGAAATCATTTTAGTCTATATCATAGTGAGATATTAATGATCATCTTGAGTATTGAAACTATATTTGTATTTTTTGCTCCTTTGTGAATATCCCATATTAAATAATCACAAGTCCAGTATTAGAAAATGGACAAATTAGCAGTGATTATCCTCATCATTAAAACAAGTTTCTTATTCCATTAATCTTAAATTATGTGATGGTTTTGATATATTATCTGATTTCAGAAAGTTATCTATATATTCAGTGTTTTAGAATTCTAAGACTTTCTCGTTACTTTTTATAGCACTATTATTTTTGTGAATTCGCTAAAGAGTTCCTCCTATTTCTCTGCAATAGGTAGAATTTAGTATTGCCTGTTTCAATTATAGTAAAAGTGTGTTTATATTCAATCTTACAGCTAATAATAACCTAAAATGAATGACACAGAAGCTGGCTGAAATGCTTGCTTTTCTGAAGATGTTTTCTAAATAGAAGTTGGTCTTTGGATATCGAAATCAGTTTTGGATATAGCAGTTTTGTTGTTTCATTTTTCCTTCGCCCTTTCCCTTGACTCTTACTGCAGAAGTTATACATGTAGTTTGTATCATCATCATTTTATCAGATACTCGGTACTCGCTCTGAACCAGAAACCTAGGTATTTTGTACCTTTTAATATTTTTGATTTCTCATAGTGTCCCTACAAAATATGATTTTTATTCATTTCCATTTTACATATAAGAATGATATTTATCAAAAAAGATAAGTAATTTGTCCATTTGTCACACAGCAAGCAAGTGGCCAAACAGATTAAAAACCAGAATTGCTTGACTCCAAAACTTTTGCCTTTAGTTATAATATTACGTGCTTATTAGTTTGTGGCTTGCTGCATTGGATGATTAAATGTCACCCAAGTATTATGTGTCTGTCAAAGACAGTTACTGTGAACGCTCGATCCGGCAGCTGTATCAGTGACTTCACCCTTGTCACCCCCCACGACTTGCATAATGTAGCCTGTACCTGTGGCTTCCTAGAGGGGCGATTTTCAACCCCATCAGGGCGGGATGCTGGAGACCTTGGCCTGGACTGGTTGGAACTGCACATCAGATCTCTTTCATCAGAATCTCTTTGACTGAGTTAAGCAATATAGAGTTGGAGGGATATTTTTTATAGGAATATTTTTTACTTTCTGAAAAAGAAAAGTTCATCAGTTTCTTTTCCCTGCCCTGGCTCTGACCTGTGTTAGTCCACCCTCTTACTGCAGTGAATGTGTTGAAACACGTACTCATCATACCACCATCTAACCTAAAGTTATCAATGGCTCCTTTTTATCCTAAAGACAATATTTTACCAAAATATTTTATGGTAAAATTTTTTACTTCAATTCTGGTCTTTTCCCTGTTCAACTTGCTTCAGTTCTGTGGGAATTCTTGTAGTTCTTACCAGCTAGTCTGGTTCTGTGTTCTCAGCTGCTCCTTCTGCCTAGGCTCCTCCTCCGCCTTCCCACCTTCTCCCCTTCTTCGTGTCCTTCAGTGTTAGTGACTTCACCCAGCAAAAACCTCCCAGATCTTCTACAGGCCTGGGTTTCATTCATTCATATAGTTCATACCACTTGATTTTAATTGGGTGCTCATACCCACAGGTGTTCCCCTGAACTAAGGACTCCTTAAAAAATGCGCTTGCACTGCTTAGGACCTTGAGTGTAAAAGATACTAAACTGTTAATGTCCTTCTGTAAAGTGGAGCATGACAGAATAAATATCTGCTAAAAAGTGAGGACATGTGTTAGGCTCTTCACTTGTGGGAGACACTGCTGTGTGAAGGAATGTTTCCCCAATGCTCCAGCATGACGAAAATATTATGGACACTTAGAATTTCCCTGGCTGAGGGCTGGGAGTGGCCTTCAGGACCCTGCATTGAGCGAGTCCCTGGTGAAGCTCAGCATCAGAGCCAATCTCAGCATTCCTCATACCTGCCACCTTCTCTCAGATCTCGGACACCTAGAACATTTACAAAGCGTCTATTCCTGTGCTCTCACAGGGACAAGAATTGTGTTCTGTCCACCCGTGTTGGTGTTTCAGAACTAATACTGGGTATAAAAAGTCTGTGATTTCATTTTAACTTACATGAAATTGGGTTAATTAGCTTAAATTAACGTTAAATGTGTGACCTGGGATTAATGATAATAGCTTTATCAATTGGTACCTAAAATAGTACATCATTTAAAAGGTTTTATTGGATATTAACTAATGTGACACTGTTAATTTAAAATGGTTTATAAGGAATTTATCTGTGTGGTATGTTTGGTTGCTTTTATCTCCCTTGTTTTCATTTTTTTTTTTAAATAAAAGTACAAAAACATATTAACAAACAGACACCAATTAGCATAAAAAATAGTACAATCACAACTGATCTATAGACAAGGTGACATGGTCTCAACAGTGGTTATTGCTTTATCCATTGATATCTTTGAAGTATAAATATATGAACCCATATACAGACATGCAAAATTGGTCAGACTATTAATCCTCTCAACAACGGAAAAACACAAAAACCAAAAATCCAAAGACAGAAAACAAAACAGGAAAACAACAACAACAACAACAACAAAAACCACCAATAGTTGCTGCTTTGCATATTGACATCTTCGAAGTGTGTGTTCAGGATAACACATACAGACATACAATATTGATCAAATAACCTGTCATCAATTATTCCTTAGCATTAAGTGATATAATACAATAGTAGAACCATGTTAGCCCTCCTGCATATATGTATATTCATATAAACATACATACATTTTTGTCTCTTTCTTTTCTCCTTTCCCTCGTCTCATCTGTTCTTTGTTTTAGAACAGATTTCCTTCATGACTCTTAGTTTATATTCCCACGCTCGGGTTCTTACACCAGTGATACAATACGTTGCCTGCACATGTATCGCTGATTTATTTCACTTATGAGTATGGACTCCAGTTTTGACCACTTGCCTACAAAGTCCCCCAAACTGTCTTTCTTTATAGCTGAATAATATTCCATTATAAAAAATGCCACAATTTTTAATCCAGTCTTCTGTGGATGGACACTTGGTTTCTTCCACATTTTAGCTATTACAAATTGTGCTGCTATAAACATGGATGCACATATATCAGAGTGATATGATGTTTTCACATCTTCTGGGAAAATACCCAGAAGGGGAATAGCTGGTTTGAATGGAACGTCTAAACCTAGTTTGCGGAGAAATCTCCAAACGGCTCTCCACGGTGGTTGCACCAGTCTGCATTCCCACCAGCAGTGTAATAGAGCCCCTATTTCTCCACAGCCTCGCCAGCATCTGTTATTGGATGACTTTTTCATACTGGCCAGTCTTACTGGGGTGAGATGAAATCTCGATGTTGTTTTTATTTGCATTTCTCGAATGACTGAGGATGTGGAACATTTTCTCATATATTTATTTGCCATTTGTATTTCTTTGTCTGAGAATTGTGTACTAATCTCAGATGCCCATTTCTGAATTGGGTCTTTGAATTTGGACAGGTACGTTTTTTAATTCTTTGTATGTTCTAGATAGAAGACCTTTGTCTGAGGGACAGCCAGCTAGGATTTTTTCCCAATTTGTGGGTTTTCTTTTTACTTTGCTGGTGATTTCTTTAGATACACAAAACCTTTTCAGTAGAATGAGGTCCCAATTATTGATTCTTTGAAGTGTTTCCCTTGCAGTTTCATTTTTGTTCGTGAACTCTCTGCCTACTCCTATGTCTTCAAGATTTTTACCTACTTTGTCTTCCAGTAGGTTTAGAGTTTCTGTTTTAATGTTGAGGTCTATGATCCATTTTGACCTGAGTTTGGTGCATGGTGATAGACTGGGGTCTATTTTCAGTTTTCAGCGAGAAGCAAGCCAGTTTTTCCAGCACCATTTATTAAACAGGCCTTCTTTTTTCCACTGTGTTTGGTTGACCCCTTTGTCAAATATTAGGTAGCTGAGTGGGTTTTTTGTTGTGGTTGCATCTTCCAGTCTGTTCCATTGATCCTCAGGTCTGTTTTTTAGCCAGTACCAGGTTGACTTTATTACAGTAGCTTTGTAGTATAATTTCAGGTCAGGGATTGTGATTCCATCTGACTTGTCCTTATTGCCCAGGATTGCTTTTGCTATTCTGGGTCTCTTCTGGTTCCAGATGAATTTGAGGCATATTTTCTCTAGAACTGTGAGGTATGTTAACGGTAGTTTGATGGGAATTGCATTGAATCTATACAACAGTTTTGGTAGTATGGCCATTTTTACAATGTTAGTTCTTCCTAACCATGAGCAGGGTATGTTTTCCCATTTATTGAAATCCTCTTCAATCTCCTTTTTCAGAGTATTGTAGTTTTCACTAAATAAATCTTTCACATTCTTTGTTAGATTGATTCCTACGTATTTCAATTTCTTGGTTGCTATTGTAAAGGGTATGGTTTCCTCAATTTCTCTCTCAGTCTGTTTGTTGTTCGTGTACAGGAATGCTATTGATTTTTGGGTGTTGACTTTGTATCCGGCTACGCTGCCGATTTTGTCGATTAATTCCAGGAGTTTTCTTGTGGAGTTTTTGGGGTCCTCCATGTATAGTATCATGTCATCTGCAAATAGTGATAATTTAACTTCTTCTTTTCCTATCCTTATTCCTTTTATTTCTCTCTCTTGTCTGATTGCTCTGGCTAGTGCTTCCAGAACTATGTTGAATAGGAGTGGTGATAATGGACATCCTTGTCTTGTTCCTGACTTTAAAGTGAAGGTTTTCAGTTTATGTCCATTTAGTATGATGTTGGCTGTTGGTTTGTTGTAGATGGCTTTGATCAGATTGAGGTAGAGGCCATCTATTCCTATTTTTTCTAAGGTTTTTAACATGAATGTATGTTGGACTTTATCGAAAGCCTTCTCTGCATCTATTGAGA
>PVLD010003697.1:0-47033 GCA_004027595.1 Dinomys branickii
CTCTCCTTCCCTTCCTTCCTTCCTTTCTTTCTTTTTGGCTTTTTGAGATAGGGTTTCACTATGTAGCTCAGGCTAGCCTTCAGCTCACTATGTAAGCAGGCTGGCCATGAACTGGCAGGGATCCTTCTGCCTCAGCCTCCCCAGTGCTGGGATTACAGGTGTGCGCCACCATGCCCAGCTTGTGCTTCCTTTCTTAGTTTGTCTCCATCATACATATGTGCTGCTTGTGTGTACTGTTCTTTTTACTACACAGATGGGCTGTTTTGGGCAGCATGTAGAGAACCAGCCATGCTAAAAATCATTTTTACGGCATTAAAGTTGAGACAGAGCCCCTTTACAATTGCTTCCTCCATATTTGGAGAGTCATTTACTTTACTCGTTGCTTGAATCATCTTGGTTGAATCAGAGTGCTCCTAGGACCTGAAACCAGCTCTTAGAGAAAATCCATCCGTCTGTTTGTTCGTCCATCCATCTGTCCTTCCTTCTTTTTTTAGCAGTACTGAGGATTGAGCCCAGAGCTTCACACTGAGGCCCTGCAAGATCTCACTAAGTTGCTAAATTGTCCAAGCTGGGCTTGAATTTGTAATCCTGTTGGCTCCATGTCCCAGAGCACTAAGATCATGAGCATGTTGCATCACGCCTGGTTGAGACTTTTTTTTTTTTTTTTTTTGAGACACGGTCTTGTTTTGCAGTTCAGGCTGGCCTTGTTCACTCTGTTGCCCAGGCTGGTCTCAAATTTGCAACAATTGGGTTGGGGATATAGCTCAGTGGAATAAGTGCTTGCCTGGCAAGCACAAAGTCCTGAGATCAATCCCCAGTACCGCCAAAAAAAAAAAAAATTGCAACAATCTTCCTGCCTCACCCTCTTTGAGTGCTGGGATTACAGGCGGCCGCCAACATGCCCGGCTTCTTTTTTTTTGAGAGAGAGGGTCTTACTCTCTAGTCCAGGATGGCTTTGAACTGAGTATGGCCCAGGCTGGCCTCAAACTCTAGGTGATCTTCCTGCCTCTGCCTTCCTCGTGCTGGGATTATACCCAGCATCATTTCTTAAAACCTTGTTTCATGTGTGTCCAGAATGTCTCACCCCAAAACTTCTATCATCAGGTGAGCCTGGGTCATGCTCTTGGCTGTGCCTGGGTACCCAGTGTGAAGATCACACCAGGCGTTTATATCAGCACTAGATGATGTGGGAAGTTTAGAGAAGCCTTGAGAAGAGAAACTGTGTATTTGTGTCTGTATTTAACTTAGCATTTCCCAAATTTTTGGACTATAGAGAGGACTATAGGTCCTTTTCTTCTCCTTTTTTGGTGGAAGGTTTTGGAACAGGATGAATGTTGTTCTAAACCATTGGTTATCTTTGATGAAATTAATAAAAAATGAGAGAGGGACTCAGGAAGTACACTCAGAGGGCTTTTTCATTCTCTTTCTCTTAATGTAACAGTGATTGCTGAAATGTAATTACCTCTCTTTCTCTCTGTGTCTTTGTTTTCTATCTGCATGCTCAAGAAAGAGAACTTCCAAATGATTTTATTTGTAAAATCAGCATGCTTGGTGTGGTGGCGCACGCCTGTAATCCCAGCACTCAGGAGGCTGAGGCAGGAGGATCATTATGAGTTTGAGATCAACCTGGCCTATAAAGTGAGCTCAAGATCAGCCTAAACTGCATACAGAGACACTGTCTCAAAAAAAAAAAAGGACAAAAAATAAGTAAATAAAAAAAAATAAAATCGGCAGGAGTATGCATTTGTGAAAGATGACTTTGAGGTGCTCTTAATCATATCTTACAGATCAAAGTACTTTGTGTCATAATTCAAAGCAATGTTTTAGTGAACTTGGTGTCTAGTGGCAGCTGTTTCACGGTTAGCTCATGGCATCCTTTTGGCATGTAAGAACCGTCCTGATAACTTCTCAGGGAGCCACTTGTCTGCTCGTTTCTCTAGTGGTAGGGGTGGTACGGGGCAGGGTTGGGCAGCAGCAGGAGCTTGCCACTGTCTGCACACTGTGCCGTGGACTGAACCCGGGAAGCAGATGTATCGTGATTTTCGTAGGATTAGGTGTTGGTGGGAGAAGCATGGGGTGATGCAAGGAAAGTGTATTTGAAAGTGTATAGACAGAGATTCTGTACCTCAGCACCACTGGCCTTACTGACTATTGACATTCGTTGGGGATGGGTAGCGTGTTATAGGGTGTAGGGACAGCATCCTTGGGCTCTACCTCCGCCCTAAGTTATAATACCCAGTCTGTCACTGGGCTTCGCTGAATGTCAGTGGTGGAGGAGACTTGCCTCAGTGGAGCGCTGCTGACCTGAAGCCTTATGGTGAGACTGATACCTCAAAGCTTTGGGTGGGAAAGGAAGCTGTCTGCTGAGGGAGGCCGTCACGCAGTCAGGCAGCAAGACTTCCTGAGCTGTCAAGTTCCCAGAGAAGTTTGAGGTACCTTCTTCAGCTGCTGTGCTGGAAGTCTCAAAACTGGTTGCACTTGTTTCGCCCCAGTGCTGGGGTTTGAACCAAGGGCCTTGTGCACACTGCGTAAGTGTTCTACAACTAAGCTGCTTCCCCCAACACATTTTTCTTTCCTCTTCACCTGCCTTTTCTCTCTTTCTCTCCGTGTCTCTATATCTTTCTGTCTTTGGTTCATACTGGAGATTGAATCCAAAAATGCTCTACTGCTGAGCTATATCCCCAGCCTTTTTTTAAATTTTAAAAATTAAAAACCTGACAAAACAACAATGAAGACAAAATCAAAACAACACAAAAACAACAAAAATGATACATGACCTCAAGAGAAAATGATAGAAATTTACAATGGTTGTTATATTACATACTGTTACCTTCAACGAAGTTGCTCAGTCCATTAGACATAAGAATGTAAGATTGATAAAACAAAGACAGTAACAAGTAAAGAAAAAAAATAAAAATACTTAAAAAAAACACTGGAAGTGATGCAGAGCTTCACTGCACAAAATGGTAGGAGTTCAACAGTGGTTCTTATACTGCATGTTGTTTTCAGATCAGTCATTCTAATTACCAGATTCAAGTGTGTAAAATTGGTCAAGTAAAAAGAAAATTTTAAGCATTGACTGTTCTCTCTCTCTCTCTCTCTTTTTTTTTTTTTTTTGTCTTTTTGAGACAGGGTCTTGCTGTGCAGTTGAAGCTGGCCTTGAGCTCACTTTGTAGCCCAGGCTGACCTCCAACTCACAACGATCCTCCTGTCTCAGCCACCCAAGTGCTGGGATTACAGATGTCTGCCACCTTGCTCAGAAATTGACCATTCCTCTCAATAAACTACATCAGCAGTACACCTATTCCAGCTCTCCTTATATATACATATAAGTTGTTTTTCATTTTTAAAAAAAACCAACATAACAAAAACAAATACGTAAACAAAATAGCATAGAGAGCAATAAAAATGATACAGAATTTCAAAACATGATAATAGGTTATTAACAATGGCTGTTAAACTACACAGTGTCATCTTCAAAATGGTTGCACATATAACCAGATATAGGCATGCAAGATGGATCAAACAGTTAGTAGTTCCTTTCAATAAACCAGCAGATTTGTTGAAACCAGTAGTAGTTATCCTTGCTAATACACATATTTTTTCCCTCTTCCTTCTTTCTTTTTCCTTTCTCCTTCATCCCAGTTGCTCCTTGCTATTTGAGCAGTTTCTTTTCCCTTTCACAATAGTCCTTTTTATTTTTTAAGAGGTTGCATTGAATTCTCCTTGCTGAGCTTGAACTTGGCGATCGTCCTGCCTCGGGTTTCTGAGTAGTGGGGATTACAAGTGTGTGCCACCATGCTTGGCACAAATACTTTTTGTTTAGTATTTAAAATTTTAAAAATGAGCAAAATAGATGAGAAGAAACAGCACATGTTGGTGATAGTTTGAAGCATCTTGGGTAAAGGCTGCTGTGTAGGACTTGAAATTTACTTGCAGAAATTTCAAAGACTCATTTAGGAGACAGAAGAGAATTACTCTGGGCCAAGGATATAGCTCAGAGGCACAGTGCCTGCCTGGCAAGCAGGAGGTCCAGAGTTCAATTCCTGGTACCAGCTGAGCGTGATGGTGCACGCCTGTAGTCCCAGCACTCGGTAGGCTGAGCCAGGAGCATCCTTACAAATTTGACACCAGCCTGGGCTACAAAGTGAGCTCAAGGCCAGCCTGAGCTGCAGGGCAAGACCCCGTCTCAGAAAGAAACAGTCTTGGTACCAAAAAAACCCAAAGTTACTGGAAAGCTTTCCTTTCTGCAGTCAAAATCTCACTTCCAACTTAGGAAATCTGTATTGTGCTTCAAGCCGGAATTGTAGCAGTGGTACTGAGAAGAGTGGTATTGATGAAACGCCAGAGGCCGCCTTCGGGAAGTGGGATGCACTTACTCCTAAACCAGGGATCTTCTGTTACTAGTGCTTACAGGAACACGTAATTCCTTGGTTATGAGATAATAGAGCTTATGAAATACGCTTTTTTAAAAAAACAGCTGGACATGGTGGCGCATACCTGTAATACCAGCTACTCGGGGGTGCTAAGGAAGACTGCAAGTTTGAGGCCAGCCTGGGCAGTTGAGCAGGTGACCCTGCCTCAAAACAGGCAAGTGAGCAAGCGTGTGAAGGGCCTGGGGGTGTAGCTCAGTGGTGAATGCTTTTCTGGCATGCTGGAGGTCTTCGATTCAGTTCTTATTACTGCAGAAACAAACAAAAACCAAAATAACCCACCCTCAGTTCATATCTAACAGTGAAGAAATTAAAAATGATTTTTTCTTGTTTTCTCATTGTGAAATCATTGGAATAACCCACTTTAAGCAGATTCTGTACTTAATTTTCCTGAAGTTTATTAATGGATACAGCCATAGGCCAGACCTTTTCAGTGTTTCTCTAAGTTCACCGATGAATTAGTAAACTGCCAGCACAGGAGACTTTAAGAATGTGGTGTATCCAGTGGGAAATAGAGCTTGAACACAGTGCTTAGGACAGAACGGCTGACTGGTGATTAGGATGATCCTTGAGTTTGTGGGAAACTTAAATAAACACCTGCTGTAGATAGGAGATTTTGAAGATAAAAATCTGCATTTCTATGATGAACTCAGAGAAGAATTTTATTTAAACTTTAAGCTTTAAAATATAAATGCAAATGCAGCCAGGCATGGGGGCGCATGCCTGTAATCCCAGCACTTGGGAGGCTGAGGCAGGAGGGTCTTGAGTTTGAGACCAGCCAGGGCAACGTAGCAAGGCCCTGTCTCAAAACAGCATAAGCCAGGCGTGGTGGTGTGTGGCATGTTTGTCATCCCAGAACTTGAGAAGCTCAGGCAGAAGGATTTCAAGTTTGAGGCCGACGTGTCTAACAGTGAAACCCCCAAAAGGGAAATGAAGTTGTGTAGTAGTTACATAATCATTTATATACCATAATAATTTCCCTATTAATAACTCTGAACATAACTTCTAGTATTTTCATTGCATTATAAGTAGTAAGCAAATACCTTTGTATACATATTGTTCATGTGTTTTGTTTCCTGTATACCCTCAGCTCAGTGACGTGTCATCCTGAAACAGCAAATAGGGTCCTGGCCCATTTTTCTTGGGGAATAACTAAGGAAGGAGCCCGGTTTCCTTTCTAAGAATTTATACTACTGTTGGAGAAAACTATCCTGTCCTGACCTCTGAGAGTTTTCTTTCATTAGCACATCACTTCACGGGGTGGGTGGGGCCCCGGCAAGCCCCACCTGGTGCTGTGCCAGCCTTTCCCGCTGGGGCCAACCCTGGCCCTGAGCTGGTTCCCACGTGGAGATGAAAGGAGGGCAGCGCTCAGGGAAAGCCGAGCTCACTGCTGGGTCGGGGGCTTAGGGCACAGCACACTTGTGCAGGACCAGAGGAGGCCTAGTGCAGCCCTGGATGTTCGTACGTTTCTGTGGGGCAGTTGGGTGGTATGGTGTTTAGTAAATGTACTTCTGGGTTTGAGCTTGTCTTGTTTGCGTTGGTTTTTTGAAGTAGGGTCTCACTTTGCACTGCAGGCATGAGCCATTATGTAGACCAGGGCAGCTGCTTCAAATACGTGGGATCCTCCAGCCTCTACCTCTGCCTAGTGCTGGGATTACATGTGTGCATAACCAGGCCCAGCTTTTTCATACCTATGGAAGTGCTAACCTTAAGGCTGTCTGGCCCTTTAAATCTACATTCTATTTTCTTCAGAAAAACCTGGGGCAGGTATTTTTGGAAGCAATGTGGTGTGTATTCAGCAAGTAGATATTCGACTGTTCTAGAACCTTCATCTCACAGCAAGTCAGCACAGTTCTATTTTTGACTCAAGCAGGAGAAAGAAAACATGGGTCATCTGGATTGCCTGGAGTTGCTTAATATGAGTATTGTTTGATGCAGATTTGGTCCCTGAGCGAGGCAGCGTCCTGCCACTCGTGTGTTTTGGGTCTCAGAGCAGTCTGATGGGGCAGAGGGCAGAAGTAAAGCTGTGCAGCGCTGCGTCATCCCAGGCTCTGTCTCCCTCCACCTGGGCTGCAGCTCCAGGCCACAAACTAGAGCAGAAACCTCAGCAGAAACTGCTAGTTGTGGTTACAGTGTCTTCTTCCCAGACCTGGTGCCTTCCTGAGTGTAGGAGACCATGCAGAGTCTGGGGGCAGCTGCTGTGGTTCCTGCTGCTTCCAGAGGAAGTGACTGAAGCGCTGGGCTTTGTGAAGGTGGCTTTCCTCTCCCACCACTGGGAAGGGAGGGAAGGGGAGTGGAAAACCATGCAGATGGTTCCCAGCAGGGGCAGGACTTTAAGGGAGTCTTCCTCAGACTGTATTCTTCTTTTTTTGAGGCAAGGTCTCATTTTTTGTATCGCAGGCTGGCTTTCAGTTCCCTAGGTAGCCCAGGCTGGCCTTGAACTCATGGTAATCCTCCTGCTTCAGCCTTCCAAGTGCTAGAATTACAGGCATGTACCACCATGCCTGGCTCCCAGACTGAGACAAAAAATACGAACTCAATTAAGGCAATAAACATGAAATCAGACACTGTAATTTTGAAAAATGTAAGTAGGTGTTCATTTCATTTTCCTTTGTCTTCAGCATATTGGAAATAATTTTGTTTCCTTGATTTTCCTTTATTCTCCAATTATTTTAGATATGTATGAGCTCTGAAGTTAGCCAGGTAGAAGTGATCAAGTTCTCCTGGGCTGTGGTCACCACGAGGCTGGCACAAGTGAAGATTTACCTTGTTGACCTTCCTGAGGCATGCAGTGTATGGCCATGTCCTTTCGCTTTCTCTGTGAAATATGCTTAGCCAGAAAGCAGCACGCACATTCTCGTGTACTTTGTACCTAAAGGAACATTTCTGCAGAGTGCTTAAGACAAAAACTGAAAGGCTTCTCCAAACACTCGTGGTCCTTCTGCAGGAAGGTGGACTGTGCTTTGTGGCTTCCGTTGGTTCCTGGCTCTTTTTGCTAAAAGGATGGTTATTACCTTCTTAAATATCTCTAGGGGTTTTTTTTTGATACAGACCTCACTGTGTGGTTCAGGCTAGGGTGGAATGCACTTAGCCCAGGCTGGCCTTGAACTTGCAGTGATCCTTCTGCCTCAGCCTCCTAGCGTTGGGATTACAGTGGTGCGCCACCACACCATGCTTGTTTTTACGTTTTTTGACCAGCCGGTAAGTACTTAATTGTCCCAATTTGTCTTTTCTCTCCACTTTCCTCCCCTCCCTGTTTTTATTTTATTTATTTATTTATTTATTTACGTGTTTGTCTTTTTTGAGACAGGGTCTCACTGTGCAGTTCAGACTGGCTTTGAGCTCCATTTGTAGCCCAGGCTGGTCTCAAACTCGAAACGACCCTCCAGCCTCCGCCTCCCGAGTGCTGGGATTATAGGCGTGCGCCACCATGCCCAGCTCGTTTTTTTATTTTTGAGAAACTTTTTTCTTTTTTTTAATTTTAAAAAGAGAAAAAATATCACAAAATTTCAAAACGCGGTAATAGGAGGGTAACAATGGTTAATGCATGTTGTCTTTAAATTACTCAGAGTCGAAAATGCCGGCGTTCACGAGGAAGGGTGAAATCACTTGTGAGGCACTGCCTGCGAGGCGCGTCGTCTGCAGGCCTGTCCCATTCCTTCTCTTCCTCTCTGTCGTGCCCCCCCACCCGCCTCCGCTCTCCTTCCTCCTTTTCTCTCCTTTTTCTTTCCAGCTCTTTCCTTTCAAAGGGACCTAGGACCCTTGTGCTTCGCGGACACTTAAAAGTCACCAGATTGAGGCTGGGCATGGTGGTGCACACCTGTAGTCCGAGCACTCGGGAGGCTGGGGCAGGAGGGTCGTTGTGAGTTTGAGACCAGCCCGGGCTACAGAGTGAGCTTAAGGCCAGGCTGAACTGCATAGTGAGACTGTGTCTCACGAAGACAAAAATCACCAGATACAATGGATCATGGTTTGTAAGTGGAGTTAAAAAAAATCTTTAAGAGTGTTTATGAGCTATGTTTTTGTGTATGTTTTAAAAGGCTCTTAAAATAGTTTTGTTTTTTATTTTTATTAGTACATTAACGCTGTTTGCAGTACATCATAGGTACCTTCATTGTGGCATATTGCTGTATGTATGGAATGTGTCTTAATTCATTTTACCTCCCCATTGCTTTTCACCCCATAGGAATTTATTGATGAGCTTGAACTAAGGTAGCAACTGTTGACTACAGGTTTTTTTTTTCTCATTTAATTTTTTTTACCTTCTTCCCAAACTTTGTTTTTCAGTTGTTGAGTATCAAGCCCACGGCTTTGTGTGTGTTAGGCAAGTGTTCTACCACTGCGCTGTGTCCTCCCAGAATGTTGTTTGTCTCATTATGTCTAATTTCTCTTTGTTATTGACTGTGCCTATTTTGTGATGGTTTTATTTTTTATTTTCATTATTACTTTTTAAATTCTGGAGATTGAGCCTAGGGCCCTGTGCTTGGCTGGCAGGTACTCTGCAGCTGAGCTATATTCTTGTCCCCACTAAAGTTTTTATTTTGAGACCAAGACTTGCTAAACTGTGCAGACTGGCCTCAAGTTTGCGCTCCTCGGCCTCAGTCCTCTGCGTGGCCCCCTGGGTTACGGGCATGCGAGCCCTGCTTGCCTGGCCACGCTGATGTGCTGCTCATCCAGCGTGATACTAAGTTTTCCTTCTGTCCTAATCTTAGTTTAACTTTGAGGTTCATGTTTTTCCTTGAGTTGAAGAAGTAATTTATTTGTATTGGAAGGTTTCTTTCAGGCCAAGAGTTTTTAGGAAAGCGAAATTGAAAATACTAAAATACCAGGTGCCTCTTGCCATAGGCAAGCACAGTTCAATGTGACCCCGAACACCAGTGTCATGGTGGGTGCAGGGGCAGAATTTGTTCCTTGAGATGTGCAAAATGTCAGGGTGATGGTGAAGGTGATTTTGCATGATGCTGGGCAAGTGCTGTAGCACTGAACTGCACCCAGGCTGTAAAGGGTATGATTTGATAGCATGAGTGAGTGATTTTAATGTCTTAATTCTGTCTTTCGTTTTATCATGTGAATTAAAAATATATATACAGGATCTTAAAGCAAATGAGTGAAACTTAACACCGTGGATCTTTAAAGGTTATTTTTTGAAGTGTTCTTATTTTTTGCAAGAATTGTGAAATAATCTCCTTGCTTTGGCTTTAAACTGTCTTTGGAAAATATCACAGTGTAGATTTAAATGAGAATCTTAAGCAGCTGGTCCTGTTGAACTGACACAGGCAAGTCAGATACAGTGGAGCACGCGTAGACACGGAGCAGAGTGTCTGGGACATATCGTTGCATGTTAAAAGAGCTTGTATGTAACATCAAAATGATACGTGTGTACCTGTACTTAGGCGTATGTGTATGTGTTCAGATATCTCTATCCCAAGTACTTCTAGGTTTTTTTTTTTTCCCTGAGACAAGATCTTGCTGTGTAGTTCAGGATGCTGGCCTTAAACTCACTATGTAGCCCAAACTGGCCTTGAACTCATGGTCATCCTCTTGTGGCAGCCTCTCAAGTGCTGGGATCCCAGGTGTGCGCCACTATGCCGGACTGTACCCCAAGTACGGTATCACCATAGCATCTGATAATTTGGCCTCTCGGAAGCTCTTGTTCGGTTTTTCAGTCTTCTAGGGTTCAGAGTACTGGCAAAGGGCACGTAGTACTCTTACAGCACCGTCCAGGAGTGAGAGAACGATGCTTGCCTGCCTGGCAGCCTGTGAGCTGAGTAGTTTCTTGGGATTTCAAGCTGAAATGGTTCCAGTAGAGTAGGAATGTTCATTGACTGGAAGGTCACTAAAAGGGGGTGTGGAGAAGACAGAGAAGTAGGACTGCCACCCCCACAGGAGAATTCAGACAGAACTCAGCTTCTGCTACCAGTGCGTGAAGTGATGAGAGATTCCTGGTTTATAGTTTCTGTTGTGCTCTGTTTGTATATTCTGAAGGACTATGCTCATCAATAAACTGAAAACTTGTTATTCCAGATTATCAACTCAGATATTTCTGATTTGTACTTCAAAGAAAAAGAATAATTAGAAGTGTCTGTGAATTTCTTTAGACATCCGTGGATATTTTCCTATTAATAAGTTAGTAATTAAACTGGGCATAGTGGCACACGCCTATGATCCAAGCATTTGGGAGGCTGAGGCAGGAGGATCCATGAATTTGAGGCCAGCCTGGGCTACATAGTGAGTTCAAGGTCAATGTGCACTACAAAATGAGACCCTGTCTCTAAAAAAATGAAAGAAGGAAAGAAAGAAAGGGAAGAAAGGAAAGGAAGGAAGGAAGGAAAAAAGAAAGAAATGAAATGAAATAATTGGAAAGCATTGGAAAGCTGCACAGATTTTGGATTCAAGTGCTTATTAATCCACCGGGACTGTTTGGTGACCTCAGTGGTGGTGAAGCATTTAGAGAACAAGTGCCAGGATCGCAGCCCAGAACCCACTTATCACAAAGTGTCAATGCTGGAGTTCAACCTGAGTACTGAGGTTTTAATTTAAGAATCCCACTCTTACATTAACATCTTTCGTCTTAAAAGATAAACCACATGGAGACATAGGTTTGCCACCATGAACCTATTACCGTGAAATGTTTGGCTTGATATTTTGTGTATCTGTGAAGGGCCTGTCCAGTGCTTCACAAGGTGTAAGATGGAGGGAGCGGGAGTTTATGGGGAAGGAATGCTCACACGTCTTTACCTGATTGTAGATCATCTGGGTCGGTTCTGGACCATCCCCAGCCTTTAGGAAAGCTGAGGAAACTTCTTCTTTGGATGCCTTTGATAATGAGATAAAAGTCATTTTTTTTTTGGCTCTAAACTCTTACTTTCTGGAGGAAAAGATGCTCCATAGGCCCTGAGACAAGGTCTTTCTTGCTTTCTAGTCCAGGTTGGCTGGAGACTAACCCCTTCGACGGGGTACAGGCTTGGGCCTCTGCAGGTCACCTCTGTCCCCCTGTGCCTGTGTGGTAGGTTGCTGTCTTGTTCACATGGCCCCTGATTTTTCTTATCATTGTTCAGAACATGTTTGCGAAGAAACATGTATGCTGGCTGTGGAAAATAGACCTCCCTCTTTTCAGGAAGGATTTAAGTAATAGTGAAAACAGTATCCTTACTAATCCAACCGAGCATTCTGTGGCTTGTTCTGGGTATTAATTGGCCAGGTTTATGTATAGTGACCCAAGCCTTCCTAGGTGTTTGGGCACTCCTTGGCATTTTATAAACAGACCCGCTTGTGATTTTTCTAGATATTTTGGCAGTTTTGCCAAGTTTCCTGCTGTTCCCTACCTAGGATATGTGAGAGACTAACGTATGTTAAGATTTTTGGGCTACTGGAATCCTAAGAGCCTGTGGTCTTCTAAACGTTGTGGGACTTTAGAGAAAAGCTATAATCCTGAAGTAAGGTACAAAGGAACCTGTGCCTGGGGCCATTGGCAGAGGCTCTACTAGGGCTTTTCTCTATGAATTGTTACTACAGTTTAATCCAAGTTGATTTGCCCATCTTGGGCTGTCCAGTGATTGCCAATCACGGGGTGTCTGCATCCCTCCACTGAGCAGGAGCCCAGTTTTCCCCTGAGGCCTGGCTGCCTTGGCTGAGTGCTTGCTTGGAAACCAACAGACCCATTTCTTGAAGGTATGACATGGGTAACTTGTGGGGTAGAGCTGGCCTTTTCAGGCTCACCAGTCCATTTTGTTCTCTTTTCTCATTTCTGTCCGTCTGTCTGTCGGTCCATCCATCCATCCATCCATCTGCCTAGAATGTACATGGTGGGAGGATGTAAATCACAGAAATGGACGGATCCTGAAAAGCAGGGCTGTCTACCCCTCACAGTGCTGGCTCTGAAGAGTTTGCTAGCACTATGCTGGTACTTCCCTAATGATGTCACAGAGGGCGCCAGACAATAGAATATATTGTTTTCCCTGTTTCATGTAGCGGTGTTTTTTGAACTCTTGTAAAATACACATAAGATACTTACTTTAACCACTCATAGGAATATAGTTCAGTGGCATGGAATAAATTACTTGGAAACAGAGAAATAATAATTCTCCCTTCTCTCATTTCCCTAGCCTCTGAGAATCTTTTTTTTTTTTATTTTTGGTCTTTTTGAGACAGTGTCTCACTATGCAGCTCAGGCTGGTCTTGAACTCAGTGTAGCCCAGGCTGGCTTCAAACTCATAAGCCTCCTGCCTCAGCCTCCCCCTCCCAAGTGCTGGAATTACAGGTGTGTGCCACCACCACCGTGCCTGCCTGGCTCACCTCTGAGAATATTGATTCTACTATGTATCTTTGAATTTTCTTCCTTTAGGCACTTCAGATAAGAGCAGAGTACCATACAGTAATTTTTGTTTTTATTTGTGGTGGCTCTTCTCTGAGCCAGGTCTTCCACCATCCATGTCTGAGGTGGGAAGGTGGGGAGAGCAAAAGGCTTGTGGCCCTTGGCACACCCACCCACCCACCCATCCATCCATCCATCCATCCATCCTTCATCTTTGTTGATAAAGGAATATATATAACTGTACATCCTTCTTTTGTGGTGCTTTGTACATATCTTTTACTGTAAACAATCTCAAGTCCATCTTTAGAGATAGTAAGATGATGACAACACATGATGTGTATAAATACTGAAAAGACCAATACACTGAAGGATTTGAAGGGCCAAAATAAATCCATTATATTGTCAGGGGCTCTGTACAGAAGGAAGACGACAGAGAGCAGATGATGGAAAAGCGAATATGGGGCTGGGGATATAGCTCGGTAGAGTAAGTACCTGCCTGGTAAGCGCAAGGTCCTGAGTTTGATCCCCAGTGCCGCCAAAAAAAAGAAAAAGAAAAAGCAAGTACTGAGAGGCCCAGCCCCGGGTGGTGTGTGTTTAAAGGGGTGGTCTGGTTAGGCGGAGATGTGGAAGACTGCGCTTACTCTGCTGGGTCATCTTGGTTTGTAGCTTGTGGTTCTATTTTCTTTCAGCCTTTCCCCCCAGGGCTTGAACAGTTTCACAGAAAATTTTCTGGTTGGAGTTTCTCTTTGATATTGACCTTGGTCATGTTATTAACATTTCATTATGTGGGCTCTTAGACTTGGTAAGTTTGACACAGAGTTTCTCTGTGTCGGAATGAACAAATAATTTCATCAGCTCTGCAGTTTTCTGAAATAGAGATAATATATAAATAGTTGGAAACTGAAAGCTTGTCTTTCTCTCCAACTTCTTCCTTTTCTTAAGGGCCCTCATAGAGTAAGGGTCTTAAATGCATTGACATAGTAGACTTCAAAAGAAAAATACATCTAATAATCTTTCTGACATAATCATGATAAAATCTAGTTTTACAATCTAAATTACTTTCTGCTCTTTCAGTTACTTTGCATTTTTTGACAAATAGAACTTGCTGTGTTTCACTGTAAACAGTTTTCAGACCACAGTAAGCGCAGGAACACTGTTAAGGTTACATACAGTGAGTGAAACATTTTCCTAGTATATCAGGTCTGCTTTTGCAGGGGGAAAAAGCCGTGGGTCCCACATTGGGCACTGGGTGGTTTTGGAGGAATGAGGCTGGAGGAAAAGGTGATCTTTAAGTTGTTTATACTAAGGGAAGAAAGGTTAAGGTGATTAGTGAGCTCTTTCTAACAGTTTTAAGGTCTTTGTCTAAGTAATATCTATATATAAATTTAAAATAATCAAATAGTGCTTTCCAGTTATAGTTAGGCAGTTAATTTGAACTTTTTTGATCTGTTTTTCTGTTACTTTCTTCTAAATAACATCCTTTGCTGCTATTTTTTTTTTTTTTTTTTTTTTTTTTTTTTTTTTTTTTTTTTTTTTTTTTTTTTTTTTTTTTTTTTTTTTGCGGTACTGGGGATCAAACTCAGGACCTTGTGCCTTCTAGGCAGGTGCTTATTCCACTGAACTATATCCCCAGCCCCTTTGCTGCTAAATTTGGACACTATCATTTTATTTTTTTCCAGACAGGAACTTGCTTTGTAGTCCAGACTGGCCTTGAGCTTGCTTATGTAGCCCAGGCTGGCCTCTACTTCATGATGGTCCTCTGCACCTAGTGACTTCATTTCAGATGTCTGGTGTCATAGAAAAGGTTACAAGCCTGGCCTTGGGGAGCAGAGGCTGTATTCTTACCTACCCTGTGTCACTTACTGGCCATATGTCCTTGAACAAGATACTTAAACTTTCTCTGCCTAATATTTAAATAGGAACAGTAACAATAACAGTGTTTCCCAGATCTGCCCTTAATGTTTGTGGGACCTGGGACTAAAGTACAAGTGGAGACCAGATGGCTAAATATTTCATAGGCATGATTAAATATTTAAAAGAGCCATTTAAATATTTAAAAGGTATATACCATATGCCTAAATGTTTAAAAGGTTTAAATCAAGCCATGTCTGTGGCTTGGCTTGTGTCCATCCAGGGCCTGTCGCCTGTGCCCCAGGCATCTCCTCCACCAGGGTCTCACAGATGCCCTTGGGTGTGGGGGTGCGGTCAGCGGTAGTGACAGCCCGAGGTGGAAGCAGATGCACCAGACCCACTGTGCCGACTGGTGGTCGGCAGCGCAAGCTTTCCAGGGAGCTTGGAGAGAGAGATTCTGTCTCTAGGAAAACTTCCCTGTGTTCCCCTCACGCCTCATACCTGCCCCAAGCCACTTTTGTTGGTGTTGAAGGACGGGATGAGGTTTGGGAGTTCAGGTAACTGGATGCCTAGCCTGCCTAGGTGCTGCTGTTTCTCTAGTGACCCAAGACAGAGGCTGTGACCTGCACACTTGTGCTGAGCCTATTCCCAAAATTATAGGACTACACTTTACTGAGACTAAAAAAATAACCTGTTTTTGTGCTTGAGATAAATGAGTTAGTTTCCAGAGCACAGGACCAGTGCAGGGATGCTTATGTGCCTAGGCGAAGGTACTGTGTGTGCCCCTGGTTGTCAGGGGATTGCAGTGGTATCTGCAAACCTGTCAGGCTTGTGCCTGGGACACCGTGAGGCCTGTGCTGTTATTGCCGTGCTGCAGTGCATTTCTGCTGGTCTGATTATGTGGCAGTGTGGACCTTTCCATTTGGTGTGCTGGGCTATAGAGGTAATCTTGCCTGATATGGCATCTACAGAATACAAGATGCCCAGGTAAACAATGGAACATACTTACTCTGAAAGATTATTGTTGTTCATCTGAAATCCACAGTAACTAGTCATCCGGTATATTGTCTGGCAGTCCTGGGAGGGCCCTTTTGGGTTGGCCCCTCGGTAGAGATGTTCCTCTTTATTTCTTAGATAGGATTCTGACTGCGTTTTCTTTCTAGAACATTCACTACTAGTCAGATGTTGACCAAGTGGATTGAACTTTAGCTGTCATGCTGTTCTTTTTCTATTGGGCCTAATTTCTTTTCTGGCCCTACTTTCAGAGGTACCCTGGTTTCCATGATGCTTGTTTTCCCTCCTATTTTATCTTTTCTTTCTGTTTATCAGTATTTATGATTCTTAAGAGACGTCATAACCTTTTTCTCAGAGGATATTGATGTATGCATATAACAGTCTTCTGTTCACTCCTTGTGATGTCTGTCCTGGACCTTTTATGCCTGGTGATGGGTGTTAGGGATAAGGCTGTGCGGGGCTGGCTTCTTTGTAGTTTCTTGAGGAGCTGTACCCTTCCCTAGAGGATCCCATAGGTCATGTGGAATCTGTTCACCAAAGCTGTGTTTCCTAGGAGATGCCTAGGATGCTGCTGCCTGGGGAACAGATGTGGCTTTTGGCCTTAGGGGTTGTTAGGGTTTGTGTAAGGATGTTCCCCCAAAGACCATGCAGTCATACCCATGAGGGACTTTTTCAGAGGTGGCTGGATGTAGTATGTGATGCTGGAATTGATTCATGGTGCAATGCTAGGCTTAAGGGCAGTAGGATTAAGGCTGGCTGTGCCACCTGCCCTCAGTGGCCTGGAATAAGATGTAAGGGATGAAAGAGATGTGGTTGTGCCTTGCTTGCTTTGCTACTTTCTGCCTGCTGTGAACTGTTTTTCCTCTGTGATCCCCCTCTGTGAAGCCACTCTGCCTTGGAACCACTGGATTATGGACTGAAACCTCTGCAAACTAAGCTAAGTAAATCTTTCTGTTCAGTTTTGGGTATTTTCTCTCAGCAAGGAGAGAAAAGTAACTGAGACAGGGTGGGGGACATGCACGCAGTTTTCTCTGTTATGCATTCATAACATGTTACAGTCTTCGTCATGGCGTGTCCTTGGCTTTGATAACCTGAAGGAGACCCCTCTGCCTCTTCCCTCTGCCCAGGGAGCAGGGCAGGGGCTGCACAGACTCACTTCTGTCCAGCCCTGCCTCATCCGCACCACTTACCCTTTATGCTTGGCCTCTGTTTCTTCTGTGACTCCAAGGCCTGAGCTTTTGGAGTTTCTGAAACTGAACGTCCTCTGCCTGCATCCCAGCCTTCCCCAGACCTTAGCATACACCTTGTCCACCTGGCAGGTCAGCTACCTGCCCTGTCTTTTTCCTTTCTCCAGACCTTTTCCATGCCTTTTACCTTGGCTTTGATTTTATCCTTCATGCTCTGTTCTTGGGTACATATATTTTGTAATAGCTTTTTGTTTTGCGTAGTTCAGGCTGGCTTGAACTCACTGTATATTCCAGGCTGACCTCCAACTCACCATGGTCCTCCTGTCTCTGCCTCCCAAGTGGTGCCACCACGCCCAGCTGTGATAGTTTTTGAGATAGGAGTCACATGCCATACAATCCATCCCCTTAGAGAATACTGCTTGGTGGTTGTTAGCATAGTCATAGTTGTGTGCCCTCCAGTGCAGCCAGTTTTAGAGCATATTACCATGTCATGAAGGAGCCCTGTACCTTCAGCTGTCACTGCCTGGTTCTCTCAGACCCCCAGAGCAACCACTGATCTACTTTCCGTCTGTATTTACTTTTGCTTTTTTTTTTTCCAGTGCCATTTATGGAACTCAGGCCCTTATGCATGCTGAGCACTGAGGCCCCGTATGAGCCTGTATATAAATTTTTAACAAATAACTTCTAATTCCATCTTTATAGGATTTCAGGAGGGAAAGGAGTGATACTGATACACTCAGTCTCTTGTTCTGAGGGGAGCCCTTGCCATATGTGAAATATTAGACATAAAAGACGTTGTGCTGAGAGGCGTCTGTGCAGCTCATCCTAGAACCGGGCCCTGGCCTGGACCAGTGGCCCTCACCGGTATGAACATAGACAGGGTCCAGTGTGGTCTGGGTCATGCAGGGCACAATGACATCACAGCTGTTCCTTGGCTAGTGCTTGCTGGGAGGACACCGGTCCTCAGAGACACCGAGATAATGTAGTTGAGGGTGGATGGAGTTTTGCTGCCTTTTAAGAGAAAATGGTGCATTTTGTTTCACCTTTGAACTCCAGGTGCCCCCCCTAAAGGCTGATTCGCAGAGGAGAGCAGGGGCACATCCACATGAGAAGAAAATCCGGAAGTGCAGTGAAATGTACTAGTGAGCCAGTGCCAGCCCTCTGGAAGTGCTGGTGAATCCTCTTCCCTTTCTCTTCAACATGTCCCTGCATCAGAGCACCATTGTTGTCCTTGTTCAGACATGTTAGCACAGGTTTTCCTTTCTCCCCGTTTTATTAGAACTAACGAACAGAGGAAGGGAATAGTATTTTGATGTCTGTGTGATTGGTGTGTCCCATATTTATTTATATTGTACCTCTGTGATAGGGCTGTTACTAGTAGCTCCCGTTTTGAAGGTGAGGAAGTTGAGGACGGCTCTTTGGATGATGTAGAAGAGTTCTGTGTACATAGCTAATGGAGTCTGTGCGCATGCGCGCGCGCAGGCCCTTAGGGTCAAGGAAAAGCGCAAGCCCAAAAGAGAGGGTAGATCTGCCAGAAATGGACACAGGTCTGGGATCAGATTGTGTACGGCTTTGGGAAGGAGGCCAAGGAGTTTGCACTTAGCTGAGAAGGAGATACAAGGTTCTTAACTGGTGGAGGTGATAGATTACGGTGGGGTGTGGGAAGATGTGGCAGTTACAAATGAGAGTGCGGAGCAACGGAGAACGGGATTGGTACAAGGCGAGACAGTGAATGCCGGAGGCTGGACGGGGACTGAAAGGAAGCGGGGTGTAGACTACATTTCCTAGGAAAATGCACAGCGCCTGGGACCCAGAGAGAAGAGTGGCAGGTGAAATCTTAGTTCGATAAAATAGTAGTGTAGAAAGAGTCCAGTTTTGAGGAACCGATGGTGAGTTCCATTTAAGATACTTGAAATGATCGTGGAACGTCTAATTATAAATATACCTTAGGCACTGTAACTAGGTATCTCAAGATAAAACAAAATTTATAGTTGAACCTCTCTAAAGAGAAGTAATTATTATATGATTTGTGAGTGTTCAGTGATTTTTTTTGCAGAGGGGATAGTAGGAATTGAACTCAAGGCCTTCACATATTTACTTCACACATTGAACTCCAACCCTTTAAAAACAATTTTTTAAAAAAAATCCTGAAACAGGATCTCTAAGTTGCCCCGCTGAGACTTGAATTTGGGGTCCTGTGCCTCAGCCTCCTGGAGTGTTGGGATTACAGGTGTGCACACCATGCCTGCCTGTAAGTACATGTTTAAAATGAATTGGAAGTCTAAACTTTGGAAAATGTGTACATTTACAAAGCTGTCAAGGTTTGTTTTTTGTCATGCTATGTAGTCCAGGCTAGCTTTGAACTTGCTGTGTAGCCAGGGTCCCCTCGAACAAATGGTTCTCCAGCCTCCCGAGTGCTGGGGTTACATGTGTCCCCCGCTCTACCCAGTGTGTTAAGAGATTCTTAAGAAATTTTCAGCCTGTGTTGGTGTGATAGTTCAAATAACTGTTTTCTTTAATTCTTCTGTGTGTCATTAGCTAGTAATAATAAGTAGCTTTTTTGCTTTTACTATATTATATACTTTTCATATAAAGAAAATGTATATTAGTAAATTTTATATTAGGTACATTTTACCACAATTTAAAAAATTAAACATGTGTCTTTCTGTTCCTAAGTGCAGTCCATTAGTATTGGTTTTGTGATGTAGGGGAGTTTCGTGTTTGCGTGGGAAATGATCTTGTATATAACTTCTGTACTCTGCTTATGGCCGTTGGCTTTTGGAATTGTAAAATCCATTTATATTGCTGTCACAGGAGGAGTGGCTGACCTAGTTAGGACATACCTGAGGGATGGCGAGAATGGGAAACACTCCATTTCTTCCCCTGTGCCCTGTGTGACCAAATCTTTAGGGAGGGAACTGTCTTTTCTTTCCCTTTTTAAAGGTACTGTGGTCATTTTAGTCATTTTTTTTTTGGTCCTAGTCATTTTCTATGTTAGAGAGTCAGTATATCGTTGTCACGTCGCCTACCATTCATGGGTTAACTAGATGATCCAACTAAGTAATTTATTGTCTCTGGCTATAGAACGGGCCGGCTTTGTTAGGGGAAACCATCTCAGTCATTTTGTGTGCAGAGAGCATGGAGAATGCAAACTTGAAGGTTCTATTTCATGTTTTTGTTTTTCTGAGACAGGGTCTTGCTATGTAGTTCAGGGTGTCCTTGAACTGACCTTTAGCCCAGGCTGGCCTCGAACCTGTGGCAGTCCTCCAACCTTAGCCCTGTAGTGCAGGAATTACAGGTGTGCCCCACCGCGCCTGGCCTGCAAATTCTATTTCTAACAAACTTTATAAGTCACTAAGTCATTTTGATCGGTCAGGGACTGACCTTTGAGGCAGAGGATAAAATGGAAACTTAATCACTGTGTACACAGGGCAGTTTTTTAAACATGTTAAGAGTGATTTCTTATTTCTTTGGCTCTTTGCCAACTTTCTTTAGAGTGCAAAGATTCAGTTTACAATCTCTGCACATCCCAGCTCTTCCCACATTCTTGTGCTCCACCATTCTCTCAACAGTTCATCATCTCCACTTGCTTTAAGAAAATTAAAGCCCATGCTTTATTTAGATTTCCTTAGTTTTTACCAGATGCCCTTTTTTGGTCACAGGAGACATGCAGGGTATCATTCTGTGTTTAGTTATCATGTCTCCTTCAACTTCCTTTGGCTGTGGTAGTTTCTTAGCCTTTTCTCGTTCCTGATGACCTTGATGGTTCCGAGGCGCCCTCACGAGGGATTTTGTGGGTGTCCCTCATTGGGATTTGTCTGAGGCTTAGGCTGGGCATGGAGTTTCTGCAAGGTTGCAGAGTTAATGTGCCATTAGCATCACATAAAAGAGACATAATAATGTCAATATGAAGTGTCCTAGTTTATGTTGAGCTTGTTCACCTGGTGATGTCATGTTGACAGATTTCTCCACCGTAAAACTACCCCCTCACTCCCACTCCTATACTGTACTCTTTGGGAGAAAGTCACGTAGGGGTAGGGAGTTGTTCTTCATTTCCATGAAGGTGGATGCAGTATTTTTTTCTTTTCTTTTGGTTTCTTTTCAGTCCTCTCCTTCCTTCCTTCCTTCCTTCCTTCCTTCCTTCCTTCCTTCCTTCCTTCCTTGAGGCAGGCACCAGGTGGGGGTATTTCATAAGTCACTAGGAAGGCTTCTGTCTAGATTTGTCTCTCTCCCCCCCATTTATTTTATTTATTCACTCATTTCTATCAGTGTGGACTCACAGCTGTTTATTTTATACCTTGGATTATTGTTCCATGCTGCCTTATTTATTATGTTGCTTGCATTTTTCCACCTTTCTGTTGGCTCTGTCCTCCTAACATACCCCAACCATGAAGTGTTTTCTGTTTTTTGGTTGGTGAGTTCTAATATTTTCTTGTATTTCCCACATGCCTATCTGGTACATTTCCTGCCTGGTCCTAGAGTCAGCCATTTCTCCAAGGAATGGAGGATGGTTTAAAGGTGAAGAGCTGGGTCCAAGATGTCTTCCTCACTTAGGTCATTGTCAGGATCGGTAACAGGCTGGGTATAATGTCTCACCTTCCCTGACTTTCTTCTTTTCCTGTCTAATCTGTTCATAAGATCGCCCAGTATTTATTTGAATAGCTGTCAGGGTTTTAGAAGGCTACACTAACACAGATTACTTGAGTGAAGAAATCAGCTACTACTTCATGTGGTCTAATTCCAGTGTTGATTCCATCTAGGGACCTGGCTACAAAGATTGGATTCGGTTTGACATCACTTTGGTCTGTGACTTGTGTCTTTTATTACAGTCTCCAGGAATTTTACAAATTTCATGAACCTAGGGATATAGTTATTTATTTGTTTGGTTTTTTGAGACAAGGTCTTATTATGCAGTCCAGGCTGGCCTTGAGCTCACTTTGTAGCCCAGAGTGGCCTCAAACTCAAGGCGACCCTCTGTCCAAGTGCTAAGATTAGAGGGATGTGCCACCATGGCCAGACCGGCCAAAAGTGAAATTTTAAGTGCTTGGTTTTATCAAGGCGAAATAAATACATGAACAGCATTGGGAGCTGGAGATTTGTGTTTGTTACTCCCAGTTCATGGTTCAGCTTAGATCATAAGATGCCAGAAATTGTGAGGTTATTACATGAAGGCAGTTAATTAAATCGTGGGCAACTGAGACAGTACAAACTTTACATGGTGAGGGTGTCATTTGTTCTGTTTGTTCTTTATAGAAAACCTCACTTGAATATCACCTTCTCACTGAATATGAATAAATTGTAAACTGAAAGGAATATACTCTTCTTTTTTTCAAAACAGATGTAAGGCTATGTTTTTATTTTCTTTTTCTATTTCCCATGCCACATTATTTACTTTGAGACAGCTGAATTTGAATTTGGGGTTCTCCTGGTTCAGCCTCCCAAAGAGCTGGGATTATAGACAAGGAACAACAAGCCTGGGTAAATTAATTTTTTAAATGAATGATAACCCACAAATCAGAGTTTTTTTTTTTTTTTCTTGAGACGGGGTCTCGTTATGCAGTTCAGGCTGGCCATTGAGCTCCCTTTGTAGCCCAGGCTGGTCGCAAACTCACAACGATCCTCCTGGCTCAGCCTCTTGAGTGGTGGGATTACAGGTATGTGCCACCACTCTTGGCTCAGAGTCTTACATTTTTGTATAATCCTTGTGGCCCCTGGGGAACACTCCCTGGGAAGGTCCTGAGGTTTTGCAAGTGATGGCTCTCCAGCCTCCCTTCCTGACCTACCACCCCTGCAGAGGAGAGAGTCTGCCTTCTGCTGTGCCTGGAGGGGCTGGGGTCCTGCCATGGCTGCCAGGGCTGTTGCAGCTGCCTGTGGAGCACTCTCGAATGCTGTGAGGTATGATTTTCACAACATGGGTAATTTCATTGTGGTTTTGGGGCTCAGGTGAGGACCTGCTGCTGCTGCATCCCGTTTGAACATCTCTCGTGTCTGCCTTCCTGACTCTGTTGGGGCGCCGGGTTGGCCCTAGATGCCTCTCTGATTGGGATCCCCGGCCAGGCTCACAGCCTGGCCTGGGCTCTGTGTTGGGCCTGATGAGCCCCCGACTGCTTCACCCCCATCCCATTCTCTCCACCTGATGACGACGCTTGCTTAACTCTCTCTCTTCTCCCTCACAGCCGGGTCTCTTGAGCCTAGGTGGCCTGGTGACAATGGCATCACAAACGTTCTCTAGAGTGTGGTCTTACTGTGAGTCACATGGTCTGCCTGTGGTTGTGGAGTGGAAAGGAATATTTCTGAGAATGGACCAGTGGTCCCTTGTTGTGTGAACTTTATTTATACTTAACCGTTTTGTACTGTGTCTGATATGACAAGGTTTCCACTAG
Source organism: Dinomys branickii (assembly GCA_004027595.1). Taxonomy (NCBI): domain Eukaryota; kingdom Metazoa; phylum Chordata; class Mammalia; order Rodentia; family Dinomyidae; genus Dinomys; species Dinomys branickii. Next base: position 23,183 of record PVLD010003697.1, read on the forward strand.
ATATTAGCAGCCCTTCTCCATCTCCTTGTGTATGCTGTCATTATCCTCTTAGGTTGAAGAGGGTTTTTTCTTAGGTTGAAGAGGGTTTTTTTTTTTTTTTTCCTTTTGAGACAGGCACTTTGTAGTTCAGGCTGGCCTCGAACTTGCAATGATCCTCCTGTCTCAGCCTCCCAAGTACTGGGATGACAGGCGTGCACCACCACACCCAGCCGATCAAAGAGTTTTGGCTAAAAAAAGCCTGAGAAAAAAGAGGATGTTGGTACTGGAATGGAATCATGCTGGGAGGGCTGTTTATTCCCACTCTGGCATGTTGATAGCTGGAACATATAGGTCCAATCTCTGCAGCAGAGCTTGTCCTCAGACTCTAGCTTAGCTTTGGGAACTGCGGGGCTGTGCTCTGTGTGCTCTGGTGTACCTGACAATAAGCAACAAAAATGTAAGTTGGTGACGTTGTTTCATAGAGCCACAGAAAGAAGTAAGTAAATAGAAAACTTCTCATGTTCTTCTGTTCCTTTCATCTTTCGTTATCATTCGTTGAGAAAATACTTCTCTTAGTAGTGAAATGGGAAAAAGTAAAAATTTCTCATACGAAAATGGAAATATAGCATCAGTTTATTGCCTTTGACATTAGCTAATATTTATAAAGTCAGGGGACCAGAGGCACTACAAATAACTAATGCCGGGCTGGGGATGTAGCCTAGAGGCTCAGCGCCTGCCTGGCAAATGCAAAGTCCTGAGTTCCATTCCCGGTACTGAAACCATAACCACCACCAAGACTAATGCATATCTGGCAGCAGTCAGAATTTTTGTAGCCTTTGGGAAATCATTTTGGCATTTGTGTTTATGGGTCAGGAAAGATAGGTGTGGTTAGATAAAAATTGGAGGACTTTTAGTGTTGCTTTCTTTTCTTTTTATTTATATTTATTAATATGAGAGAGGTTATGAAAGAAATGTGTTTAACTGGGAAAAATCTGCCACATGCATCTCTATCTCAGTCTTGTCTTTGTGGCAAGTCTTGTAACAACCTACAAAACAAGTATCCCATTTCATAGTCTGTGAAAGGCCACCTTCTCAGAGAAGGTAAATGTGTGCGGCTGGCATATGGAGGGAGGAGCAGGTTGTACAGGAGGTTTAGCTTTAAGTGTAACTGTGGGGAAAGCCAGGTGGATTGTCTGTTCTTCTGGCAGTTGGCAAGATGATTCCTCAGGTAGAACAAGGGCCCAGTGCAGAAACTTACGAGCTTGGGGGTGTCTGTGACTGCTGTGATTGGGGGAGTTGCTGAGGCTTGAGGTTGCCTTTCAAGTCGTCATGTGGGCTCTTGGGAAAAGTTTTCAATTCACAATAATCGTGCTTCTGATAAACCTCATTAGCTACAATAAAACTGCCACTGTGCAAAGCTGAGGCTGCCTTTCAGTAAAGGTAGATGATCAGGTCTGAAGGGAACCTTGGAGGGAGAGAGGAGAGAAGAGGAAGTTCCTGGCAGGAAAAGTTACACAGCCCCTGGCAGTGCTGTGAGACCCACGAGAGAAAGGACAGAAAGGACAAGTGGAAAATGAATTCTGCAGTGGGGACATGGGCAGGGCAGTGAGAGCTGGAACAAGTCAAGAATGGGAATAGGCTGCTTTGGGGTTGTTTTTTTTTGTACCTGGAATTGAACTGAGGAACTTGTGGCTTGCCAGGCAGGTGCTTGTGCTGCTGAGCTATATCCCTGGCCTGGGGGTTGTTTTTTTTCCCCATGTGCCATTACTCACCTTTTCTTAAGGTCAATGTCTTGCCTGAATTCTACACTTGATCTTAGGCAAAAGGCTGAGAAACGATGTCTTAATTCTAGCTTGTTTCTCTTTTTTTTGGTACAGGGAATTGAACTCAAGGCCTTACAATTATCAGGCGGGCACTGTACTGCTAGCCATATCCCCGGCCCTGATGCCTTAATTGTAATAACACTCATCAAAAGTTTAAAAAAATTCCACTGGCTGCTGATGGAGGAGGGACCTGGTGAGACCAGTAGTGGAGGGTTAGACAAGATTTGAAGGAAGGAAGGAAGTGCCTAGAGAGTTCATGCCTGGTGATTATTATCTTTAATTGAAGAAAGAGAAAGGGGTGGCCTTTGGAAGAGAGAAAGGTTAGAAACAGCCTCTCTTCCCTGGCAGTGTGGCAATTTAATAAGGAAAACCAAAAAGGGTTCGCAGTGCAGCATGTCCTTGAGGCCCTGCTGGAGGGTAAAGGCACGGATTTGCAGTCAGACTTTGCTGTGTCTATGTCCTGCCTTTCTCTGGGGCTTCCTCTGGCAGCTGGAAAAAGCAGAAGAGCTGGTTCTTGCTAAGCTTTCCCCTTGACTGCGGTGCTTGGAGGGGTGTGAGGGGAAGTATGGTAGCATGCAGGTTGAGCTCTTTGGGGAGGGCTGAGGTTTGCAGGGATCTTAGTTTCTGGTGGGGCACTTTCCTTAGCTGCTCCTACAGTGTAGAGAGGGTGAACAGAGTTTATTTCTGTATTTCCCAGTTCGTGCTCCATTAACGATGTTAGTAAGTATATTCACATTTATATCTCCAGAAGCAGTTTGCGTATTCACATCTGTTACATTTCAAAGGAGGAATATTGTAAACTGAAGAAGGGAACCCTGCCCTGGCCAAATATCAGTCTATATATTCATAATTAATGCCATCAGGATAATGAAACAAGTAAACATCTATTCTGGACAATGGTAACTGTGATTGCTAATTTCTTTGTAGTGAGCGTGCAGAGATACCATAAGTGTACTCTGTTCTTTCACCTGCGTACACTCTGCAGTTGCGTGCCAGCCTGGTACAGGCTGCTTAGAAGGTAAGGGTCCTTTTCTGCCTGTGTGGGGCTGTGCTGTCAGCCCTCCTCCTGGGCTGCAAGCTGGGATGGCCTAGGGGCTGCTTGTGTCCCTGTGTGTCAACTTTCTTCCCCATGGCTGCTAAATAACCTTTACTTTATTAAGGTGCCCTGGCCTACTGTTGATCATGCAGAGTCTGATTATGTGTAGAATAATGATAAATGAACAGTTTCTGAAGGCATGGGGCCTTCAGGTGGCATGCAGTTTTTTAAGAGATTCCATAGATTCTTTCCCTAAGAACTACACACTTAGATATTCATAGATGTATGTAGGTGTATGTGTATGTCGTGAAACCTCGGAATCTGCTAGCTTTGGAGCCTGTTTCTTCTCTCCCTTCTTTCTATAGCGAAGCAGTAAACCAAGGGTCCTAACAGCTGCTCCACAGATGTGGCTGGCCAGATCTATTTTCAGTTGGCCACCGCTGGTTTGGAAGAGTGAAGGCATGAGGCAGGATACATAACTGAACTGCCTTGGTATTAGGAATATAATTGCAGAGAAAATACTTCTTCCCTGATAAACAGTGCAGACTGAAAGTGCAATGGAAGCAAAAGGTCAGCTAGAGAAAGAGAGGAGATGAGATTTCTTTTTCTTTCCTGGCTGAAGAAATGTAATTTGGAGAGCTCTAAAAATCCTCAAGGTGAAAAAGAGATTGGTGGTGGAGGAAGAGCTAAGGTTTGCATAACGGTGCGTGGGAGGAAGGAGACTGAATGAGGGCACCCAGGGAAGACAGCCCTGGGTGCTCCTTTTGAAGACACACACACTGGGGAAGCTAGATTGCAAACACTGCGTGGTCTACACAGATGTTACAAGACATTATGTGTTTGAAGGAAAGAAGGATAAAAATTGCCTGCACTATTAATCCATTGCATTATTTCTTTAAAAATTCAGTGAGATTAGAAAAGCCAAAATGACCAGATAGTGCTAAAAAAGGACAGGAAGTGCCTGAACAGAATGTCGGTCTTGGTGTGACTGCAGGGGTCGCAGGGGAAGTGCTGGGATATGGCCGTAATGGTCAGTGAGACTGTTAGGGTTTAGAGTTCATTGGTTTGTATTAAGAGGGATGTTAGTTTGTTCGTGTGAATGGGAATCCAATGTGTTTAGACTAACCTTTGCATGCTCTTTAAGGCAAAACCGGCTGGCTTTAGGCATGTCTTTTCCTTGTAGGGGGAGTATTGAAGTTAGGACTCAGTGTTTGGATTATCTGCAGCCTTCTGCTTTGAAATTGGGACTCCAACTTCGTTTATTACAAAGAAGAAACAATTTTTTTTTAATTGCAGAGTATAGGAGTATGATTAAGAGGTGAATAGATAAAAAAACACTTGATAACTTTTGGCTTCTTTTAACAAAGGTGCAGTATCTATATAATTTTAAGAGGCTGTATTTTTTGCTTGTGTCATAGGAAGGGTACAGTACTCACATGACAGATTTTAGCCCTTTTGATTTCCTTTCTTTGTAAAGAGGCCTCGCATTGTTTCTTACAGATATTTTCAGTGTCTTTGGGTGAAAGGGCATTATACATTAAGCATAGATGCAATTAGTGAGTTATTGTTATTTATGTAGGGTGTAGTTTAAAATGAAAGACTGTTGGTACCTTTAAAGGAAGATACATTTTTTAGGATAGAAATGAAGCAAACAACATTGTTATAGCAGGTAAAATTAGTTCTATTGGAAAATCAAGCTGTTGGGAAAGGGAAGCTAAAATGAGATTTTTCCTATGTTGTTTTTTAAGAGAAGACTGAGGTTTATTTTTGTGATGTTTTTAAGCAAGATAATCTATTTTTAAGACAGTAGTACCTAGGAATTGGGGTGGAAAATGAAGGAGAACTTCAGAGGTAAACATTCTCTTTGCATTCAGTATAACTGAGAAGTAAAGTGGGGAGTGAGAAACTCTTTTTCTCCAAGGGTGCCTTCCGGGGTGTGGGCAAGGAAAGGGTAATAGGACACAGTGTGACTGTGGGTTTGAAAAACATTTCTAGAAACAAAAAAAGAGTATCAAGTTACAGAGTGGTATTAATTACATTAATTATACACCCCCCCAAGAGACAAGGGGTCCGTCCACCTGCCATAGCCGTCTCGGGTTTCAGAGGGTACCATGCGCCCTTCACAGGCTGCTGCACCGGCCTTTTAAACGTATCTCTTACACCTTTACAGCATATCGTCAGGCTTCCTTCATGTGAATGAGGACTGCGGGCTCATGGTTTTTAAACCCTTGGTCATTTACTTTCACAGCTTCGGAGTGTCCCTCTGTTTCCCCTCCTCTCCCCAAGAGGGTAAATCTGAGATGGAGAGATGGGTAGGGAGTAGGACGCAGCTAGAAAAAGCTGCTTTGGCATTGGGAGTGCCTTCTCCTCTCTTGGAGTGTTACATGCTGAGAGAGGCCTCCCTGACTTTTCTAGACTGAACTCTGCTTGAGCTGGGCAGATAGCAAAGATACAAGTAGTATGGGGGGCATCAAGCTAGTCTTTACTAAATGATGTCGTGCTGCTGCTCTGTGTCTGAATCAGGCAGGTCCTGGTTGATTTAACAGGAGAAGGTGATAAGGGTCATATTTTAATCTTACAAATATTCATGGACTGTTGATGTGAACTTCCAGTCACTTAAATTTCATTTCACCTGGTGACCTTTTGTCATTTTTTCTGGTTCTCTGTCTTGAGCCCAGCTCCTGGTATTTGAGTTTATGGTCTGACTGTCTTCTGTGAAACTGTATGATGTTTACCAAATCATGACATGAATTCTGCATGGCTATAAAGAAAGGCTAGAGGGATTTAGATAGGGTGCAGCTTAACCACTGGATATATCTAGAGCCTAGGTCCTAGTGATTTTGAGTAAGTAGTAGAACTTTTAGGCCCTTTCAACTTGTATGGACAAGGAGTGGTTCTGATCCTGTGTCTTGAGTTTTCTAAAAAGCAGTGATACACAGTTTGCACACAATCCCATGTTTGGTAAAGATAGATCATGAGCTGGTTGTGGTGGTACACACCTGTAGTCCTAGCACTCTGGAGGCTGAGGCAGGAAGATTGGCAGCAAGTTTGAGGCCAGCCTGGGCTATACAGTGAGACCCTGTCTGAAACACTGCCCCCTACCAAAGAAAAGAGACCACAAGTACGCTTCCCTAATACAGCTTCATTGTGGTATTCAATTCATAACAGCAGTGTGGCACTTAAAAGTAGTGACATTCAGGGGTTATTCTTAAGTGGGCGGATTCTTACATGACTGTAGTATCTGACAGCTGAATTTTTCATCCCCCACATTTTTCAGTTTAAATGTTCAATTTCGTTTTAAAAAGAAACTTACAATCACAGACTTTCCTCCAGGGTATGACTTTTCATAGCTATTTTCACATCAGCTCCTCTTTAGGAATGTTAGTGTTTTGTACCTGTCGTGTTGGTGATGGTTTGATGCTGTGGGTATGCTCTTTCATGTCTGGTCCTTTAGGCAGAGAATAGTGACCACATTTTTTTTTTTTTTGAGTTTTTATTTTTTTGAGCAAGCCATCAAGAGAAAAGTTTATGAGACATCTTCAGCTCTGTATGATGGACACATGTTCAAATGGAAGGTGATTTTATACTCAGGTGTTTATTTAATCTGCAGCAGATTTTCCCAACCAGTCTTTGAAGGGTCTGGACATATCCCTAGAGTGAGCTACTATGCCGAGGGTCTTAGCATGTATGCATTTGTGGTGTACCTCAGCTCCACAGGGTTGTGTGTTCTTGTCTGTGTAGGAAGTCTCTTTGACCCCAGTATTGTTAACTTTCATCAGGAATGCATGATTACAGATTATATAAGGGGGAAAAAATCACTAACTGCTTCAAGGAAACGTGGAAGAAAGCTTCTCCGGGACTACTAAAACGGATTTAATGGAGGAATACCGTAGCTGATACTGGAGAGCAGAGAGTCCAGGAGTACTTAACTGCATCAGCTAGGGTCATCCTTGCATTGAAAGTTGGTGAACTCAGCTTTAGCCTTCCTCTTTTCTAATCTGATAGCTATTTATATGGCTCCTCTTCCTCTTCCATCCTTTCTCTCTACTTTCTTCTTTCCCTCCCTCCCTTTTTTCCTGTTTTTCAGTCGTGTTTCTTCCCGTTTCCCTTTCCTTGTGTCCATCTTTTGTTCTCTTCATGGCTGCTTGGGTTCATGGCGGAAGGGAAGACACAGTCCAGTGAGATTCCGTTCCTTGCTGGGGGTCTCAGCACTAGCGAGGGACTGAGCAGGCCTTGGCCTGTTCTTCTGTTGTAAATCCAGCTGCTGGCCCCTGCTGCGGCTCCTGCTGTTGTTAAGTACTTGGCATTTATGCTACAAAGATGAATGAAACGTTGCTTGTACAAAGTCGGCTAACAGGTTTAATAGGTGAGATGAGACAAGTACACACACGCTGGAGGACGTCTGGAAGGTTACGCAGTTCGGAGGTGGAGAACTCCTGGGCATCAGGTAGGGCGGTGGACTCCCTGTGGCGGCAGTTTTTACTCAAGCCCCACTATCGCTTGTCCTTTGCAGTGGGGGTGGGAGGTCCATCTGACCCAAGTACGGCGTACATTTGCTTCTCTATATGTCAGTCTTCCTTGTTGTTTTCTGAGACAGGGCTTTGGTGTGTAGTTCGGGCTAGTCTTAAACTCACTGTGTAGCCCAGGCTGATCTCGAACTTGGGGTGACCCTCCTGCCTCACCCTCCCAGGTGCTGGGATTACAGGCATGTGCCACTATGCCCAGCCTGTTTACATATCTTTCATTGTGAGTAATGGCTTTGACTGTCCATTTGCCTAAAGCCATCTTTGTACGTAAGAGTATTCCAACATAAAAGGAAAACTAGAATGAAATAAAAATGAATGGATTATTAGCCATCTTTCTATCACTGTGACAAAATAACAACTTAAAGGAGCAAAGATTTGTTTGGCTCTTGGCTTTGGAGGTTTTAGTCCATGGTTAGCCTCCATTCCTTGCCTGTGTTGAAGCAGGAACTTCATGGGAAAAGCACATGGTGAGCTGCTCACCTTGGGGAAAGAGGGCGAGACAGAGAGACAGAGACAGATGGGCAGAAACCAAAGAAGAAAACATAGCTCTTAAAATCATGCCTCTGTGACCCCCTCCCATCAACTAGATCTCCCAAGTTTCTGTCACCTCCCAGCAATGCCATTAGATTATGAATCTGTTAATGGATCAGTCCTCAGAAAAAGTTAGACACCTCATGATCCAGTCTCCTTCTAAAAGCTCCACTTCTGAGTATCTGAACCTTTGGGGGATATTTTAGATCTATAAGAGATGAATCACCTCTTCAGGGATTAAAAGAAACCCAGGCAGATTTAGTAGTGGATCTCTTTTGGTGAGTTTGTATGCACATTTTTTTTGTGGATGAACATTGAAATCTTTTTTTTCCATTCTAAATCTGGTGCTGACTATGCTAATGATAATTTTGCCAGTGGAATTAAATACTGTTAAGCTCAGAATATATTTGAAGAAGTAATTTTTTATGAAAACAATGTGATGAGTATTGGTAAATCACAGATTTTTTAGTTGATCCACCAAAATCTGCTTTTCTGCTATAACAGTGTTGATCAACTTCATTTATAGGTAGGAGCCACACTGGTGATGCTGCACTGCATTCAGGAGGGATTTTTTTTTGAGACAGGCTCTAGTCTAAGGTAGCCTGGAACTCATGACCCTTCTGCCTCAAGTTTTCTCTCCCCCCGTCCCCTCCCTTCTCTTCCCCTTTCTTCCCTTGCCCTCCCTTCCTCTTCTCTTCTCTCTTCTTTCTCTTCCTTCCTTTTTTAAATTTTAAAGCAAAGAAAAATAAACAGTGAAAACAATGATATAAAATTTCAAAACAAGATGGTAGGAGAGTAACAACAGTTAGTATATTGCATATTGCGATCTTCAAAGTAGTTGCTCATACTCCTTTCTCTTTTTGAGACAGGGTCTTGCTTTGTAGTTCACATTGCTCTTGGACTCATTGTAGCCCAGCTTTGAACTTGCTTTGGTCCTCCTGCCTGAATCTCCTGAATGCTGGAATTACAGGTGTACACTGCCATGCCCTGCCTACCTCAGCTTCTTGAGTGCTGGAGTTACTGGCATGCACCGCTGTGCCCAGCCAGGAGGGATTATTGTTGCAGCTATAATTACATGTATTTTGTATGTATTCTCCAGATATTCCTTTGAATTAGATTTCCTAGTTACACTGCTCAGTTACCACCTTGCTCTTTAATGATAATTGTTTCATTGTTAATATAAGCTCTATACTGACATTTACTTTATCATTATAAATGTTAATTGCTAATGAAGTGCAGCACATATATTAAAATTGCTAATGGAATGCCTTTCTGTTCCTTTAACAGAACATCTGACCAAATTCATGACCATGGGGGATATGAAGACCCCAGACTTTGATGACCTCCTGGCAGCATTTGACATCCCAGATATGGTCGATCCCAAAGCAGCGATCGAGTCGGGACATGATGACCATGAAAGCCACATTAAGCAGAATGCTCACGTGGACGATGACTCTCATACACCATCATCTTCCGATGTCGGTGTCAGCGTGATTGTTAAAAACGTTCGGAACATCGATTCCTCTGAAGGCGGGGAGAAAGATGGCCACAATCCCACGGGCAATGGCTTGCATAATGGGTTTCTCACAGCATCCTCTTTGGATGGTTACAGTAAAGAGGGAGCCAAGTCCTTGAAGGGAGATGGGCCTACCTCAGAGATGACCCTAAAAGACTCAACATTCAGCCAGTTCAGCCCTATCTCAAGTGCTGAAGAGTTTGATGATGATGAGAAAATAGAGGTGGATGACCCTCCTGATAAGGAGGACGTGCGTTCAAGTTTTAGGTCAAATGTGTTGACAGGGTCAGTTCCCCAACAGGACTATGATAAATTAAAGACACTTGGGGGGGAAAATGCAAGCAAAACTGGAATCTCTACATCGGGTAATATGGACAAAAACAAAGTTAAGAGAGAAACCGAAACAAATTCCATAAATCTGAGTGTTTATGAACCTTTTAAAGTCAGAAAATCAGAGGATAAGGTGAAGGAGAACTCTGAAAAGGTGCTTGAAAACAGGGTCCTTGATGGGAAACTGAACTCGGAGAAGAATGACACCAACCTTGCTGGCATCACAGCATCTAAGACAAAGTCAGCCTCTAAGCTCTCCTCGTGCATAGCTGCCATCGCGGCACTCAGTGCTAAAAAGGCAGCTTCAGACTCCTGCAAAGAACCTGCGGCCAATTCCAGGGAATCCTCTCCGTTACCAAAAGAAGTGAATGACAGTCCCAGAGCCACTGACAAGTCTCCCGAATCCCAGAGTCTCATCGATGGCACCAAGAAAGCTTCCTTGAAGCCCCCGGATAGTCCTAGGAGCGTCTCCAGTGAGAACAGCAGCAAAGGCTCCCCGTCCTCTCCCGCGGGATCCACGCCAGCAATCCCCAAAGTCCGCATCAAAACCATTAAGACATCTTCTGGGGAAATCAAGAGAACAGTGACGAGGGTGTTGCCAGAAGTAGACCTTGACTCTGGGAAGAAGCCTTCTGAGCAGACAGCGTCTGTGATGGCCTCTGTCACATCCCTTCTGTCATCTCCAGCATCAGCAGCTGTCCTGTCCTCTCCCCCCAGGGCACCTCTCCAATCAGCTGTGGTTACCAACGCAGTATCCCCTGCAGAGCTGACCCCCAAACAGGTCACCATCAAGCCGGTGGCCACTGCTTTCCTGCCTGTGTCTGCTGTCAAGACAGCAGGGTCCCAAGTCATCAATTTGAAGCTTGCTAACAACACGACAGTGAAAGCCACAGTCATATCTGCTGCCTCTGTGCAGAGTGCCAGCAGTGCCATCATTAAAGCCGCCAACGCCATTCAGCAGCAAACCGTTGTGGTGCCGGCGTCCAGCCTGGCCAATGCCAAACTTGTGCCAAAGACTGTGCACCTTGCCAACCTTAACCTTCTGCCTCAGGGTGCCCAGGCCACCTCTGAACTCCGCCAAGTGCTAACTAAACCTCAGCAACAAATAAAGCAGGCAATAATCAATGCAGCAGCCTCGCAACCACCCAAAAAGGTGTCTCGAGTCCAAGTGGTGTCGTCCTTGCAGAGTTCTGTGGTGGAAGCTTTCAACAAGGTGCTGAGCAGTGTCAATCCAGTCCCAGTTTACATCCCAAACCTCAGTCCTCCCGCCAATGCAGGGATCACGATACCAACGCGTGGGTACAAGTGCTTGGAGTGCGGGGACTCCTTTGCGCTGGAAAAGAGCCTGACTCAGCACTACGACAGGCGTAGTGTGCGCATTGAAGTAACGTGCAACCATTGTACAAAGAACCTTGTTTTTTACAACAAATGCAGCCTCCTTTCCCATGCTCGCGGGCATAAGGAGAAAGGAGTGGTAATGCAATGCTCCCACTTAATTTTAAAGCCAGTCCCAGCAGATCAGATGATAGTTTCTCCGTCTAGCAATACTTCCACTTCATCTCTCACTCTGCAAAGCTCTGTGGGAGCTGGCACACACACTGTAACAAAAATTCAGTCTGGCATAACTGGGACAGTCATATCAGCTCCTTCAAGCACACCCATCACCCCAGCCATGCCCCTAGACGAAGACCCCTCCAAACTCTGTAGACACAGCCTCAAATGTTTGGAGTGTAACGAAGTCTTCCAGGACGAGACGTCGCTGGCTACACATTTCCAGCAAGCTGCAGATACAAGTGGACAAGTAGAGTATCATTTAAATTTTGATGTTTCAGTGATGAATATAGCCATGAGTGCTCAGTAAGATGCCTTGATTTGGGGGATGACAGAGGAGTTTTAAGTGGAGGGAAGGTGCATGTATGCTGTATAAGTTAGCACAGGAGAAATGATTGTCTTTATACAACAGAAGCAGTGTTGAAACATGAAAGAGGAGTATTTTAGCCAGCTATAAAGGATGTGTACCAGTTGAGTTACGGTACTTTAGATTTAGGTAACTGTTCATTCATTAGAATTTATGGGGCTGGGGATATAGCTCAGTGGAATAAGCGCCTGCCTAGCAAGTGCAGGGTCCTGAGTTCGATCCCCAGTACTGCCAAAAAAAAAGAATTTATGTTAGAAGTCTGAGATTTAGCTAATTATTGTATCATTCAGTTGTATTAAGTATTCAGTTTGGGCTACATCATACAGTTCTTAATTATTAGTGACAATGTTGGGATCTTAAAAGTTGTTTACTGTTGTTTCTTTGTAATATCAAAATGGCTTTTATAAACACACCTAATAGGTTCCCAATTTTATGGCATGTGTACTTAAGATAGTGGTTCAGAAGTATATTCAGTAATACTCTTTGCTGCAGTGAATTTAAGCCACCCATGCCAAGCCCATGTCCAGTTAAATAGTATTCCTTTATGTGTGCCTGCAGTGAAGTGAGGGCTGGTATTGGTGAAGTGTATTTCACAAGATGCACTGGCCTTTTATCTCTGTCATTTACTTCCTCTGTGAGGCAATGTTTGGCTAGTAGATAGATGACTATGTTCAAGAAATACACCTAATATTTGGAATGATTGGCTGTGCCATATGAAATAATTTCAGGCTCCAGAGATCATGCAACATACTGTCCAAATCATTGAATGTGTGAGATGATCTTCCCTTTCTTCCTCAACTACTTTATTAATTAGTAGGGATGTGCTGTGGTTCAGAAGTTTGGTACTGTCTTTTTTAGTTTTTCAAGGGCTACTACTGATTTAAATTATTTGTAGGAGTTTAAGTTCGGGGAACAAAAGATCAAGAATACCTCAGTTTTCTTTGATTTGCAGTTTAGTGGCAGTAGAAACAATGAAGACTTCAGAGAACATGTTTGCAGGTTTGATGTTTAATATCAACAGCTGTACAGTAAAAAGTCTGAAAACCTGAATGGAGCTATGTAGTTTTGGGCAGCAGTGATTGCTGGGGCTCTGCAAGAGGCAGATCGTAGTGGTACTGCTTGGGTTCTGTCTTATCTGGACTTCCCTATATCTTGTCATCAATTCCTCAAAAAATAGTTTCTTCTCCCTTAAAAGAATACAGTAAAAGAGAAACCCCTACAGCCATTTTTAAAGTACAGTTTGCCCTACATTCCTGTTTCTGTGTCTGTTGGTAGTGTGGATGATGCCCTCTGTCCTGACCCACAGGGATTTTGCGCACCACTTTACTAGTAGGTCCTCCTCAGTTTGGGACTGCTCTCAGATGTGTTTGTCTTCTTTCTCTAGAAGCATGGAAGGCTCTAGGTAGAAATTTCTGTTTCCTTATATCCTTCCTCTTCTTATTCTCTATTTACCTTTTAGACTCAACATTGAAACTCCTGTCAAACAGGGATGTTCTTTCCCTGTGGGCAGGAGATAAATACCTTCTGTTGTGTGTGCTGTTGCTTTGCTGTTACTTTCATATTTTGTTGCGACAAGTAAAATATGCAAGTGCCCCATCTCGCCTGGATCCTCAGGAATGAGCCGTGGCAGGATGTCCATTAAGTCTAGGGGCAAATACACACGAAGCACAGTATGTTGCTCCTGTTCTCTGTCCTACCTTATGTCTCATGCTCAGTACCTACAAGGGTATATGTAGATCTAGATCTCTAGATCTAGACATATAGAGAGAGGGCTTCAGCTGACAGTGTAGCCGTATCCTACAGGGTTAGAGACCTAACAATGCCCTTGCGTGCTCCTAGCATTCATTTACCCTCTTAACTGCAGTCATGGTCCCAAAGACTTCCTACACAATTTCTTGTTTTCACACTCAACCAGATGCTTCTCACTTGGATTCAGGTAGCGAGTCCAGTTCTATCCTTGCATCCCTAGCAGTGGCTGTCACTCCTTTGGTATGTACTGTGAGACACACTTGGATCTCTCCTGCAGCCCCAGGAGGTCAGCAGGATACGTACAGCCCTTGTGTATTAGACTCATAATGTTCTGGGAGGTAGGGTGGTCCTTACCAAGGGTGGTATTGAATAACTGTAAGGCTGCAGTAAGGCAGAAGGGCACGCTGGTGTGTATCTGTAATCCTAGCGCTTGGAAGGCTGAGGTAAGAGGACCCTAGGAAGCCCAATCTGGGCAACTTAGCCAGACCCTGTGTCAAAAAAGGGTTGGGGATGTGTAGTTCAATGTGAAGACCCTGTGTTCAATCCCCACTATCGCCCCACAAAAAAAAAGAGGAAAGGTGAGAAGGAAACATTGTCTTCATTCCATATTTTGTTTGCTTGATACAGACTATTGGCCAGATTATGATTTGAACTTGAACTCATTTGGGGAAAAAGTACACCTACAGACATGGTTTCCTTGCTAGGCATGGTGGTGCACATCTGTAGCTAGGGCTGCTCTAGAAGCCCTAGCTACCTACTCTAGGAGCTGACTCAGGAGCATTACAAGGTCAAGCTCAGTCTGGCCAACCTAATAAGACCCTGAAAAGAGCTGAGGTGTAGCTCTGGGGAAAAGGGCTGGCTGAGCATGCAGGAGGCCCCAGGTTTCCCCAAGGGGAGTGGGACAGGTTTCCTTCTGCCCAGGGAGCCGGTGGCACAGCATTAGGACTGTGTGGAGCCTCTTCGTTCCTCTGTTGTCTGCCGTGTTCCGTGGGTTAGAAACCCTTCCTTTGCGTTTTACCATAGCCATCTGTAGCCCTGGTCTTCACTGAGGGATGCCGAAACTAGGGACTCGCGGGCATTTGTGCTAGCGCGTTCTCTGCCTCACACCTGCGTTAGGAAGAAGGCTCACTTTTCTTCCCTCCCTCATCTGGGGAGCCCAACGGGGGCCTGTCTTCCTCCTTACCACAGGATGAAGCTTGATTTAGCTCAGTCTCATCTCCCTTCTCTCCTCATCCTCTTTCCCTTATCTCCTGTGCCCTGTGTGTGTTTGGAGCAGTTGCTCCCGTTTTCTGGTCCTAGAACCCCCAGGGTGGTGTGTGCACCGCGCCTTCCTCCGCCGGCCGGTCTGCGGGTGTTGAGCCTTTCCAAGCCGCACCGACTGCCATAGCCCAAAGGGAGGCATTGTTGATGGCTGCTGTGTTCCGCTTTGCCAGTTGCTGCTCCTGCACTGCAGTCTGTGGTGGTCTATACAAAAGTAACAATCACCTAGCGTTAGAGCCCCTTTGTTGGGAGCCAGCTCTGTGCTCAGGCCGCGCCCTGGACCAGGTCCCAGAAGAGCTGGATTGGATACAGAATTTGATGCCAGCCTTCTTTGCTTTCTCCATTGCCCAACCTTGAATCCAGTCTTTGAGTTTTTCCAAACCTGGCAAGAGATGTGGTCCCGGAACCTAAAGCATGCTTGGGCCGAGCCTAGGATGCCTCACTTGCTTCGCCTATGTCTAGTTTCTTTGGAAAGGAGTTGTTTCTGTAGAGGAGGTGGCGGTATAGCCGGGCAGCCGAGGGAGAGAGGAGGTGATGACCCTCCCTGGCTGTGTGGAAACAAAGAATGCAATGCAAATGCACTCTTGGCCAGTTGACTTTTTCACATCAGTAAATTTGCCTCAGTTAGGGGCTCCTGGTCTGACCCGTCTGATGTATAGTACCTGCCCTGGGGCACTTTGAGAAAGTGGGTAGGATGAGAGGCCAGACAAGTGCTCTTTGTCTCCAAGAAATGTTGAAGAGCTGATGAGTATGGTTTTTTTTTTTTTTTTTTTTTTTTGAGAGAGAGGGTTTTGTTATGTGGTTTAGGCTGGCCTTGAACTCACTTTGTAGCCCAAGCTGGCCTTGAACTTGCAGCAATCCTCCAGCCTCAGCTTCCCTAGTGCTAGGATTGCAGGCCTATGTGCCACCACGCCCAGCTTAATAACTACGGTTTTAACAATTGATATTTAAATGTATTTATAAGGTTGCTTCACTGCTTAATAAAACCATGATTAAATTTAGTGGAGTTGAGACTGGAAGTGCCTGCTGTAACCTCTTAATTGTTAAAATGTTTTCTCTTTCTATAGAATTTATGTCAGGCATAGAATTGGAGACTGTAATAGGTGGTCCCTTTGGGCTGCTCTTCTGTTTTACAATTGGAAAAAGAAAAATGCCCAGTTAGTGGGACAACCAGGACTCAAGGCAAGGTTTCTTTCTTTAAAAACAGATTTTTAAGGCAAAGTATTGCTGTCTTGTTACCTTTTTGCTTCATCATGCTGATTCCCTAGGATACAGAAGCATAGGCTGTTGTAGCTAGGGGTCTCATATAAAGAAGACCCCTTTGGGTTATATCCAATTTGGCTTTAAAAATTCAGATGAGTGGAGTAAATGTCTGCAATTGCCCTCATTTTTAGAGGTTGCTGTTCATGTTAGTTTCAGGAACTTCTGGGCATCATTAGCATTAAAAATAGTAAGTTCTTGTGAGCAGTGCCAATTTCTATATGCACTTTGCTCCAGCAGTTTCTCCTGGGAACTGAGGAGGCCCCTCCAGCCCTCCTCAAATATTATTACCTAGGATTCATAACTTGATTTTTGGCCCTGTTCTCTGGTTTTATTTTGTTCCGACTAGTCTTGTTCCAGTTTGTATTTTGGTGTTGCTAACTTTCAGATATACCTGTACTCTCCAGGGATAGTAATCTAGGTAGATGATGTGTGTATCATCCCTACAGCTCTCAGCTGACTTGCTCATTTAATTGTCAACTCTTCCTAGAGATTGTAGATGTAGCAGAGTGACTCGAGGACGAAGCTATCCCACAAAGGCTATTCGTAGTCAGGTCTCCTAAAATGCTTGCTTTGTGTTATTACCATTTAATTAAGTTCTGAAATGAAATATTTTCTTTGTGTTCTTACTGTGGAATTGGATGAAAGTAAAAACCAGAAAACAGGCTGGTATGTTTTATTATTACTATTTTTTGGTAGTTATACTACAATTAGATGATGGAACTGCTGTTAATGTGGTGACGGTAGTTTACTTAGCATCTGGCTGATTACTAAATTGGCAGTGTTTTGACCTTTGAGTTCAGTATTTAATGTCGTTGCAGGCTTTTGGTCTGTTTGAATTTAAGCGTGAGAGATATGCCATGTTTATTCACATTTCTCATCCTCCCTTGTCCCTTTCTCTGGTTGTTTTTCTTTCTAAAATATGAATTGAAACATGTGGACTTACTTTCTTCGTTACTCTGATATTTCCTCACGATGGAAAGAGAATGCTAAGCTCTGCGTTCTCTTGACTCCTGAAAGGGCCCCCTTGGGCCCCCTTGCCCTTCCCCACAGCCTGTCTGTGTCTGCACATCATGTATCAGCAATGCCTTCAGTGCCAGGATTGGGCCCAGAGGGCTCAAGAAGGGTAATTGTAAAGTGTGTGATATGATAATTTTTCAGCTTTATTTTCCTATGGCTTTTTAGTACCAGCTGTCTAAGTGCCTTAAAAAGTTATAGTTCCCTGAGCACATGAGGGTGTCCCAGAGTAGAAATCAGCTATTACCTGAGTATGGAAAAATCTCTTCTGATGACATAAATAAAATATCAAGAGACATAAGATCATTTGAGTACATTATATCATGCTTCTATCTAAAAACGCAAGTGCCAACAAATTAAACTTCTTTCTTTAGTCAGTAGCCTCAACTTGTACAGTGGAGAGTTAGGATTTTCAGATATGTTTTAATTGTTCAATCAAAAAGAAAAAAGGGTGAAGGGAAAATCAGGTTCTTTTAAACCACAAAAAAAATCCTTGCAGGCCGCCACACATTCAAGTGCATCCCGAAAATGTGCACCTTTGTTATGAATTCAGAGTGTCTCAGAAACACTATGCTCTTGTGCTGTGAAAACGTAAGACCACTATCGCGGGACGCAGGAATGGCATGTTTACTGCAAAAGAGATTCAGTTCAGTAAGTTGAGGGTACAGCTAAGTAAATTGCATCAAGGGTGTAAAACTGTTGGTATTGTGTAAACATTCAGGAGTCTATAAACAAAAGCAAACACTTTTTCTCAGTGCAATGGAGGCAAGGTGTGGAAGCTGGTAAGCAGACGTGGGAGTAGGTGCAGTATATGTCTAAGAATATATATGCATCTGTGTAAACAGGTAAGCATGACTCGACCACATTCTCCGTTGCAGCAGCTGCAGAAGATGAAAGCACTGTGATTTGAGGCTACAGTCCTTACTGGTTCCCCTTTCCCCTTTGCCTCGTGTATGCAGTGTGGGTGGAGAACCTTGGTTGGTGGAATGGATGAGTGCTGATCCTTGTGGCGGGAGCCGGGAGACATGGCGATGGGTTTAGGTAACTCATGGTGAATATCTTGTGTATTGTGGAGGTTATTAACTATTTGTTACTATATCTTGAAAGACAATGTGAAAAGTTTTTTTTTAAAGCTTTTAGGAAACACTTGATATTCTTAGATTTTCCTTTTATTTTGTACTGTTTAAAACTGGTATTGTATAGCACAACCCTTTAGATAACAGAGAAACTGCTGTGGGAGGGAGTAGAGATTTCTTTCAAATCTTAACATGACTTGGTCGTCTTGGGCATTCAAGTTTGTTTGCTTAGTTTTCAATCCTCTGTATTTTTCTTGTTGTTCATCCCTTATAACCTCCATCCATTCCCTCCATTGCTCCTCCATCAGAAACCTTAGAATTAGGGTTAGACCTGATGAGATTAGAATCTGATTCAATCCTGAGTTTTGCACTTAATAGCTGGTGGTGCTTTGGGCAAATTTCTTTACTAAGCCTCATTTCTGCATCTGTAAGTGGAGCTATTACTTACTTTACAGATTACTAAGAAATAAATGACATGGTGATTTAAATTTATTTATGTATTTAAAGTACCTAATTTATCATGTGGCTCATTGGTGACATGGGATCAATCTATATATTTTAATATATACATATGCATATGTGTATATAAATATGTATGTGTATATGAATGCTTAATGTGTATGTATGGATATATGTGTAGATATATAATGTTTTTTTACTTTGTAGTATCAGAAATATGACTTTTATTCCGAAGTAAGTGCAAGACATTCTTATGCCTGTGAAACCCAGACATCATTAATTCATGGCCTGAGATTAAGGACTATGTGGCATAGATAGAAGAGTATTTTAGTTCAAAGAAACAAATGATTACTGGTGATAATGTAGATGTTAACAGGATCTTGTGATGATGAATTTGTTGATTGTTTCCTTGTTGTGGCTTGTTTTAACTTTTGAAATATGTGTTATGAGTAAAGGAATGCTATTTTTAAATGACGCTAACCTCATTAAGGCTGCCTGTAATGTTATTATTTGTGATTATAATAAACATTTTATGGAATAAAATTTGTATTTTAGTCCTTTCAGGAGAAAACCAAGAAAGAATTTTCAAGTGAGTTTCCTGTTTTTCTTGGCCTAAGTCACTCTGAAGTTTAAACTTTACATTTTGGGCTTATTTAAAAGCTAGAAGCTTTTAAATTTTGTAACTGTTGTTAATATAAAACTGTTTAAAAATCTTAGCACAAATTTGTATTTTGAAGCTTTCTTTGACTTTAACAGAAATATAAATCATATACTTTAGAGATAGTAGGTACAGGTTTTTGTATGAGTGTCTTAAAAGTGTTCAAGCACATTTTATCTCATGCTGCTTTAGGGTTATTTTTAGAGTGAAAATAGTAAGTTCCCAGTTTATATAAGTTCCCAAAATTGACTCCTTTTTTTTTTTTAAATTATACCATGTTTGGTGTTAACATCTAAGGGGATGAAAAATAGTATATTTCAATTTCAGTTTTTTTTTTTTTTCTGGGAAGTTAATGCTGTAGAGCCTTTTCCAAAGAGGATTTCAGTCTTCATTTTATTTTATATGTAAAATAAAAAAAAGATCTTAAGCTCTGTAAAATTTCAACTTAATGTCTACATTTATATATCAGAGCTAGAGTTCATTGGTCTTAATTATAAATTATGTTATGGCCAGTTGGTCCACTGAAAAGCCAAATTTAAGTGCATAAAGGAAAGTAATTGCTGTGGCCATTCTTTCTGCATTCTGTGTTTTTGAATTCAAATAACTAAAATGGCCAAGGAGAAACAAAGAAACTGAAGTAGCCTCTGGTTAATTTTTAAAGAAATTTTATGAATCATGAGAGTGATGACTATCCACAAGATACGTAGGGACTGTAAACTTTATTAATAATACAATACGTTAAAGTTGACTTGCTAACATAATTTGCAAGAATGCCTCTTCCTTGCATTAAACAGAATGAAAAAGTAACTAAATTGGAACTATTTAAGGCTTGTACTTTGTGATGAGCCTGACTGCCCAATACAGATAATTTTTCTTTTTTTCAGGGTAAAGAATTTTTCATTAACATGTACTTTTCAAGTTTGCTCTTCCATTGGGCATAGAATCAGTTATAGTAGTGTTTGAAATGAGGGAGGTATAATTACTATAAGGCTTAACCAAGGTTATTTGCATATTAGAAAATACTTAGCAGGACCAACATTATTTCCCCCTTTGGTTTATTTAGAAGACTTGCACTGTCTGCCAGATGCTGCTTCCTAACCAGTGCAGTTATGCATCACACCAGAGAATCCATCAGCACAAATCTCCCTACACCTGTCCTGAGTGTGGGGCCATCTGCAGGTCGGTGCACTTCCAGACCCACGTCACCAAGAACTGTCTGCACTACACGCGGAGAGTTGGTTTTCGGTCAGTATATTATTCACTAATAATTACGCTGTGATTGGAGTGCTCTGTGCACGTAGTTCTCAGGATTATATAGTAATACCTCGATTAACAGTTCCTGTAGAAACCTAGCTCATTTGTACTAAAGTTGAGCTGTTTGAATCATTTTCAGGTAGTGTTGACCCTGCTGTCCACCCAAAGCTGAGGATAGCTGGGTTGATCCTTTTAGGTAATGGTGTACATGTGTGGAGGCTTGGTTTTGATCAACCATCATAGCCTTTTTTGCCTTCATCTTTTTTAGTACACTTTTGAGAGGGAACATTGTACTGGTACTTGAATCCCGGGCCTTTGCACTGAACTACATCTCCAGATTTTTTTATTGTTCTGAGACAGGATCTTGCTAAGTTTCCTAAGCTGGGCTTGAACCTGCATTCTTTTTGCCTTATCCTCCCAGAGTGCTGGGATCACAGATGTGCACCATTGCACCAGGCTTTAGTGCACTTGTTATTTAGTACATGTTTACTGTCCCTTTTGTTTAGTACACTTTTGTTGTAAAATGCACTGCCTGCATTTTAACCCCTGGAAGAATAGCATGTATTTCTGCGTCTCTTAATACTTAACCCCTGCTAATGAAAACAAATGGTGAGATGGTTGTTTGCTTTATCTATATCAAAGGATCTGGCACGTACCTTTTTCTAACATTGCTGGTTATGGAAGAGTCTTCCATTCCAAATAAAATTTCCTTCCTCCTTCTGCCCCTCCTTTCCCTGAGTTCAGGTTTCCCCATCTCTGCATAGCTGAACTGTGGCCCCTTGCACTGCTCTCAGAGATTCCCAGATGTGTATTTTACAGTATCTGGCAAATTTAGTAGTAGTTTAGTATTGAATGACAATATGCTGAACTTTATGCTCCACTTTATGACCTTCTGAATGCATTCCTCTGCCATACGTGTTTTTGCTAATAGAGGTATTACTGTATTGATTGTTTAATAGTATTTGATTAACAAGTAACTTTAACATTAGATTGTTAAATATGCACTGATTTTAAAAATTATAGTCAGGTTATGTTTTATAAAAATGAAGCCAGTTATGATTTGATTGTTTTGTGGTTTTATTTCATTTAAATTTAAATTATGGTATCATTGAATGGCCTTTTCCATTTCTCTAATACTAAATTATGAGACAGATGTCTCTTCTCATGCCTCTAAATCTGTAGTGCATAAGTTTTATGGACTGGATCTAGCCTGGCAGGAGCCTTTTGGTTTAGAAATCAAGAAGTCAGAGTTTTATGTACAGTACCTGTTTTACCTGTAATGAGTTGTGTGGAAATTCATGCATTGTCTGTGCCGTGGTGCCCTGTCCATAAACTTGGTGGGCTCACTGCATCCAGCGCTACTAGGATGTTACAAACAGCCTAATAAGATGCCTTAGATGGCTAAAGTCCATGCTGGATAATATTTTGGTTCTTATCACATGTTTCGAAATTATTATTAGTAGGTTCCATGTATAATAATAGAAGGCAGCTCTGTGATATACTGCTTTTTTCATTAATGCCAGACTTTCCTCAAATGTTTACTTTATTCTTCTGATATAATGAAAACAAGCCAAAGCTGGAATGAAGCTGTTCCTGGTGTCTTTGCTAAGATGGACACTGTATGCAGCCTGACAGTAATCACCTCACTTGGAAAAGATCATCTGTGCTTCCCTTTTTGATCCATCCACAGTTTCTTAAATTTGGCGCTTTGAGTTACAGATTTCAAATTTTTACGTTTTGTATTAAGTGTAATTGCCTTCTCCCTGCCTGGAGGCTATATAAACTGTAAAAGTGCTATTATGTGTTAATACT
Organism: Dinomys branickii; assembly: GCA_004027595.1. Taxonomy (NCBI): domain Eukaryota; kingdom Metazoa; phylum Chordata; class Mammalia; order Rodentia; family Dinomyidae; genus Dinomys; species Dinomys branickii. Next base: position 45,387 of record PVLD010003697.1, read on the forward strand.
ATTAAGTCTGATAGGAAGTTTAGTGTATGACTGTATCTTCTTGAGATAAGAGATAAACGTTCTTAACCTTAAATTCTTGCCCTGCTGTTAAGCAGTGGTGCAGTCTGGTTTGCTGGGCTTGGCAGCCTGTTGACCTTGTCGAGTTTGTTTCTGTCTGTGGCTGCATAGCTGAGTGTTTTGTTTGTCTTTGCTGTAGCCAGACAAGTCTGTCACATGATTCTCACCCCTGCCTTTGTCTGTTTCTGATGCAGGTGTCTTCATCTTCTTCTTGCTCCTGTTGTATTTCTCAAATACTAAGGGGCCTCTTGGCTCCTGGTGAAGTTGGTTAAAGTCAAATACTGATGAAAGTCAAGTCTTTTTCTGAATTTTTTTGCATCCTGATATATTGGATCTACATCTTACAGGATTGTGTACTGTAAAAAAAAAAAGCAAAACTATATTCAGAAAATAAATAAAGGAGCCGAACGTGGTAGTGCCATGTGCCTCTTAATCCCAGCACTTGGGAGGCTGAAGCAGGAGGATTGCTGTGAGTTTAAGGCCAGCCTGGTCTACAAAGTGAGTTCAAGGCCAGCCTGAACTGCATAGCAAAAGCCCTATCTCAAAAAGGCAAAAAAAAAAAAGGAAAAAGACTTGATTGTAGCCAGGACACAAAGGACTTATGGGTATATGAAATATTTCTCAATGCATTGAGTTTTTAGTAACATTACGATACTGTATGAGCTCTTGAAACTGCCTGTGTATGCCTACCTCTCTTGCATTCCCTGCTGATCTATGTTGCCCTGAAAGTTGTATCACTTATAGATAGGTGCTTTACAACTTTGCTCTCTAAATCTTTAAAAATACACTGCATTCTTTTGTCAACTTGAGAAAAGCTTTTTCAGGCCAGGTTGGTGGTGCACACTTATAATCACAGCTACTCAGGAGTCTGAGGCAGGAGGTACAAGTTCAAGGCCAGCCTGGGCCACTTAGTGAGACCCTGTCTATGTAGAGGGAGATTTAGCTGAGTGATAGAACACTTGCCTAGCATATGAGAGGCCCTGGGTTCAATCCCCAGCATACCTGTATTCTCTCCAAAAAAAGGAGGGCATTCTTTTGGCCTCCCTAGTGGTTTTGGACTAAGTTAATACTACTTTCTTCTGCCTCAAAAACTGCCACCTGTAGTTTAAAGACTTTAACTTCCTTTGTACTTTCTGTAAATGAATCCTTTTCTCTGCAAATGACTTCAGGGAGTTAGTGCTTTGTTTCTTTTTGTCCTTTCCTGGTCTTTTGATTTTTGAGTATCACCTTCTTATCCTCGGTGGGAAGATCTCTGTGGTTTGTGGCCTGGTGGATCCTCGCTTTGCTTAGTAACCTGGCCCCTCCTGTTTTGCACAGTCTTCCCCTTTCCTTGGAGCCATGAGCTTCTAGTGTTGAGAAGGACTAGAAACGATCTTTTTCATCTCTTCTCATTTTAAAAGTAACTGGCCCATACAGAAACATTAGCCTGTTTGAGACAAGTTAACTCAGAAGAGTTTGAGTGTCTTGGGTGGTTCCTGTATTACCTGAAATAACAGTTCTGCTATAAGTGAAGCTTTCCTTCTGTTTTCCTGTTATTAGTGTCTTTTTGTTTGTGTTGCCGAACACTATGCCTTAAGACATTCAAAATAC